>CM024766.1:8424881-8513083 GCA_014218235.1 Colocasia esculenta | reverse complement strand
GCCTGATCTGAGATGGTTAGGGCTCAGATGTCCGTGTCACCAACGAGAGCTTTTCTCTATCTTGCGCGTCGGACCTGCAAGACCACCAAAGGGATTTGGTGGGGAGACACTCCGACGCTCAAGTTAGTCATTGGCGGAGAAGAATGGCATGGTGTTGGGTGCAGAATGATTACGTACTTGTAAGCTTGAGCCTACCCGTAGATTTAGTGGGCTGAGCGGCCTTGAACCGTCGTCCATTCTCGCGGATCGTGCGCCATGATCTCGTTACTAGCGCACCTCACCGGCTAGATTGTGGCCTTAATGGCCGCCGTTATGAGGCCCACGATCCACGACCATTAAGCCCAACAGTCGAGTAGTGGGCGGTTACGTGAGCCATAATGCTGGAGATTCCTATGGCCATGTCACACACTTCACACAGGAGGAGGCCGAGTCCAACTGCCTCGGACCACAGGCGAGATGATCTCGTCGGCCTAAACAACTCCTGACGTCGGCCTTGACTTGGAAGCACGGGAGCTACCCTGTCATTGGCCCCCTAGTTTCACGTCAGATCGTTGGCGATGCGAGGTGAAGTTGACACCGAAATACGAAATCCTCCATGTGGCGACATGTGCCCTGCCATGTGATCACATCATACATTTATGGTGTTAGAAACCATCATTATAGCGCCTCCTCGGCTGACAAGTGCAACGTCATTTGTCACCTCGCCGCCTTGAATCTCGCATGCCATCATGACTTTGAAAAATCGCGTCAAGGCACAATGCGAGGCATAGTTTGGGAGCCAACTAGTGGTCGTCACGTGGTTGCATCTGAACCGCCGAAGCAAACAACAAATTGCGACCGTCATATCTTCTTGACCCCCTAGTTATATAAATAGGGGGGTCTGCACTCCAAACAACCACTTGCCTTCCGCGCGCGCATGAAATCTAGCCGATGTCCAGGCCTCCTCAGTCGTCTTGGCTACCAACCTTCTGGCCCGACCTCCGTTCTTGACTTACTTCCTTTAGAGGTGAGTCATATCTTCCTCTTCTGAGTCTTCTGATTCTTGTGACTCTTCGTCTTCAAACCCTCAACTCCGAGACGGTTCCCCCTCCTTGGCTCCTTCTTCTTCTTCTTCATCCTCATCGTTGTCCTCGTTGACGAGTTCTTCTTCCCATCCAACCAAGGCCGGCACCACTGCTGCCTGAGAATTCGGCAATGCCTCGGAGGCCTCTAATAGGTCCTTTAAAATTTCAACCAGCTCCTATATTCTGAGAGCACCGTCGGCCCACATGTCTGGCTCGCATCGGCGAGTAGAGTCTGTGGCTGACGCGATCTTAGAGGCGGACGCCTCTACCCTTGAGTGGGTCTCGTCGGCCCCCAGACTCTCTTAGCCTTCAAAGTCCACCCTTCTCGTTTCTGCTGGGATCTGAGCACACCACTCGGTGGAGCTCGACTTTTGCATATACACCAAGGCCATTTGAGCTGGCTTTTAGTATCCCTTTCCTGTCTTCATCATCTCTCTCCTCTACCTCTTGAGGGTCGCCCCTTCGCAGTTGACCCTAGGGATGTAAACGATCCGAGTTGAGTCAAGTAGTAGTCTGTTCGAACTCGACTTTGTCATTTTTTAATGAGCTCGAAACTTGCTAAGTATCTATAACCCCTGCTCGAACTTGACTCGTTAATTATTTTCATGTTCGAGCTCGGCTCGTTGAGCAACTTGTTTAGATAAAGAAGCTCAAATTCGAGCTCGATTTCAAACCCAAGCTCGAGCCCAGGCCCAAACCATGAGCCAAAAGGCTGGGGAGGAAGTGTGCTTGGTCTTGCACTCGGGTCTCCATTTTATGAGGCTAAGACCTTGAAACTTTTTATTACATTTGATATGGGATAAAAATTACAGCAGGGGGTGAGCGATTGGTGGGTGGTTGGTGCACGGCGGTGGGTGTGCGACGACACCTCGTGAATCGGGACTGGATGAATGGGTGATAGGTTGGGGGCGGGTGCACCGACGATGGGTGGGTGCGGTGTTGCGGCGGCAACTTGAGTACTGGGAGCTCAAGTCAGTGCATGCTGCGGCTGCCCCGTCACCACCTCCGCCAGCTCCGCCTTGGCTGTCCACACTGTAGTGGCCGGCTGCACCGCACACTCACGGCGCCCCTCAGCCAGGTTGGCCGCCGTGGCTCGGCACCTGCAGTCCACTGACTCCGCACAGAGGAGTGGAAGAAGACGATGGTGCGGTGCCTAGAGACCCCGCCAAATCTATTTTGCATTCATATGCTTATTGTTTGATTTTATTAAAACTAAATGTGTATGTATACTCTTGTTTACATGATTTACATATATATATATATAATATCTTATCATTTAGTTTTTTATATTTAAATCTTCATAAATATTTTATACTTTAATAATAATTTTATGAAAATAAATAAATAAATAAATAAATTTTATTCTCAAATTATTATATTGAGTATATTAATGGGTATTAATTCGAGTAGCTTATGAGTATCTTACTGAGCACAATATTGAGTATCTTTACGAGTCGTTTGCGAACATATTCTAGTCGAGCATGCCTCTGTTCAAACTCGGTTCGTTTATGAACTGAGCTTATTTTTTGGTTCAAACTCGGCTCGTTAACTTAATAAACAAGTTGAACCGAACTTTTATCAAGTCGAGTTCTGAGCAGTTCGTCGAACGTATCGGCTCGTTTACACCCCTAGTTGACCCCCAACGTCTAGAGGTCAGTTGTCGGCTTTCTCATCCTATGTTCCCGAGCTAAAGTAGAACCTCCCTCCGCTTTTCTTCTACTACTGTGTTCGGGGACTGGATCTACTTCGCAGCTCAGTCTGGCCGACGTCTCCTTCAACGCATCCCTCCTCGGTCCACAAATGGAAGAGGAGTTTTTCTTCGTTCACTACCTCATGGGGTGGCCCCTAGTTAGCAGTGAACGTAAAAAACAAAGCCTTCCGAGCTCCCAAATTGTCCGAGGCCGACTTTTCTTCCTTCCACTCTTTACCGACAGTGAAGTCCCCCGACCTGTACAAGACGTCCGAAAAGCTGTTTCGATAGATCGGCGAGCCCGGCCGAGGGTTGCCACCTTCCGTCGATAATCCTTCCTTGCAAATTTTGCAGTATTTAAAGACTGACTTGTGCTTTCCTTTTTGCTGGAGAGATGGTCGACAAGGGGAAAGACTCCCTACTCGAGGTTGCTTGCCAATGTTTCCAACCTCGGGGGACCAAGAGACAAGCTTCTCGGCCTTCTAAGAGGCCTCGAGAAGAAGAGGTGGAGATCATCTCCCTCCCCAGGCACCCACAGAACCGACTCAGGCGGTCGAGGTGTTCGTGCAGACCTCCTCTGGAGTTAAGGCATATAGATAGGCCCAAGCGACCCCTCAGTGACGACCTCGGGGGAAGCAAGAGGAAACGTCAGCCAAGGAGTGGGGGCTGTGGGCCATCTCTGCCCACGAGAAGGTCGAAGGGTTGGGGAAGCGACCCGAGGAGCTGGTCTAGGGGCTCTTTCGCTTGCAGCGACAATAGATGGCCCTATTGGCGGCCCTCCTTCAAAAGGTCGACCACACCTTGCCAGATAAGCGAGGGGAGGGCGATGGAGGCCGAGAAGCGAGCGGCCGAGGTGGAGAAACTGTAGGCTGTTGTCGAGATGCAGTGGGCCAAGACGCAGTGGGCCAACAAGGCCGCGGAGAAGGCTTCTGCCCTGGAGCGAATAAAGGAGCAGCTTTGGAAGTCGCTCCAAGCTCAGGAGGAAACTTACTCCAAGTTGCAGGCCGAGGTCGACGATCGAGTGGCAGCTGTGCAAGCCCATGCTATCACCGACTACCACACCTTGCCAGATAAGCGAGGGGAGAGAGATGGAGCCGAGAAGCGAGCGGCCGAGGTTGAGAAACTGTAGGCTGTTGCCGAGATGCAGCGGCCGAGACGCAGTGGGCCAACAAGGCCGCGGAGAGGCTTCTGCCCTAGAGCTAACAAAGGAGCAGCTTCGGAAGTCGCTTCAGGCTCAGGAGGAAGCTTACTTCAAGTTGCAAGCCGAGGTCGACGATCGAGTGGCAGCTGTGCAAGCCCATGCTATCACTGACTACTGTCGCTCTGCGGAGCTCACCAAGGAAGTCGACGAGCTCTTCAGAGATTATTTTGATGAGTGCCTCTATAGGGTCTAGGAGCTCTACCCGGTCTAGACTTGTCGGGGTTAGACGTTGAGGAGCCAAAGGCCAAGGCAACTAAGAACGGAGTCGCGGATGCCGCTACTGTTGCCGACGCACCGATCGACGTCGCTACTGCTGTCGACATTGCCGCTGCCACTGCTGTCGACACTGCGATCCCCACTAGCTAGGAGGCCCCTGCGCGGGTCGAGATTTTTTTTTTCCTTTTATGCAACTCCACTGCCTCGGCTATGTGCCAAGGCCTTTGTGTAAACGATCCATCTCGGCCCTGTGCCGAGACCAGATATATATAGTAGAATTTGCTCTTTGGAAATTATTTCTTATGGTTTGTTTTTGAATGGCTAACTCGTGACGTCGGAGTCCTCTGAGAATGCAACCTTAGCTGGTCAGCTTTTATGATACCCTGAGACTCCGACATTAGCAAAGAAAGCACAATGTCGCTAATTTGTGATGTCAGAATCGGTCGTGAGCACGTGCTCGTTAGAAGGCCATCTTGACATCTCCGACGTTAACCGACGTCTTTAACTTGGTGTTTTTGTTAACTCATAAGGTTGGAGCCAGTCGAGAATGCTAAAACGATCACGATTTGCCGACTATCCTGACATCCACGACATTACTCGAGATGATGCCTAATGATGTTAATTAACTTGCGACGTCGGACCCAGCTGAGAGTGCCAAAGCGACCTTGTTTGTTGACTACCCCGACGACATTAACCGAGACAAGCCAAAAGGCGACTCGTCAAATTGGGGCCACTGGCTGAGGCGGTGCTTCATTGAGTGATGCTGACAAGCGATGCTTAATAAAGCGGCGCTAGGAGTCTAAGAAATGAAATAAAAGTTTGTTTTATTCAAATCAAGAATTATAAACATCTGAGATGTTTGGTATTCCATGTTC
Organism: Colocasia esculenta; assembly: GCA_014218235.1. Lineage (NCBI taxonomy): Eukaryota > Viridiplantae > Streptophyta > Magnoliopsida > Alismatales > Araceae > Colocasia > Colocasia esculenta. The sequence continues at coordinate 8,508,037 of CM024766.1, read as the reverse complement.
TAGGAATTGTCGACCCATTCAAATCCCACAACTGATAGGCCCCGTGACTGAGGTCCTTAACAACTCGATACGGTCCTTCCTAGTTCGGGGAGAGCTCACCAACTGCCGCTCTCGAATCCAAGACGGCTAGCTTGCGTAAGACAAGGTTGCTGATGCCAAAGTGTCTTAGTCGAACCCTTGTAGCGAAGGCTCGCTTCATCCTCTGTTGTTAGACTTCCATCCGAGTTGAAGCTCGGTCCCGTTGTTTCTCGATCAAGTCTATCTCTGCTTGTAGAGACTCGTCGTTTCTTTCGCGTTCGAAGCTCGTTACTCTAGGCATCGACATGAGTAGCTCCACCAGGGTCACTGCCTCCACCCCAAAGACCAATGCGAAAGGTGACTCTCTTGTGGCCTCTCGGGGCATGATTCGGTACGCCTAGAGCACGTGGGGCAACTCGTCGGCCCACTATCCCTTGAGGTAGTCCAACCGCTTCTTCACCTCATTGAGGATGGTCTCAGTTCGTCAACTTGGCCTACCCGTTGGCCTGAGGGTGAGCCACCGAGGTGAACTGATACTGCATGCCGAGCTTGGAGCAATTTTGGTAAATCCATACATTGTCAAACTGCTTGCCGTTGTCGATGATGAGCGTCCTTGGCAACCTGAATAGAGATCGAGCACCAATAACTTTGTCTGGTCACTCATTGAACGAGCACCCGTGTGACTCCTGCAACTGCCTTCGTAGACTTCATGTATGATCTTCTCGGTCTGTTGAGGGCCGACGCGGCGGAGATGTGGATATGCAAATCCCTTGTGGTAGAGGATGTCATTGAGGTAGAAATATCTCAGAGCTCGTCGCTTAGTCTTCAGCGCCTCATCCTAGTCTTCAGGTAGCCGCCCATGTTGCAGGTATTTGACGATGGATGTCATCCATGTTGGCTCAGCATTCGCACAGAAGACCTCTGCTGGTACCCCAACCGACGACTCACGAACCTCCTCAACAAGTATGGTCCGCCCGAATGACTACTCGGATGCCTCCGCAAACTTGGAGAGAGTGTTGGCCTGCATGTTGTCGGACCTCGGAATCTTCTGCAGCTCGGTGGACTCGAACTTGTCCATAACCTGAAGCACCTCATTAATGTATTGGGCGAGCTTCTCCTCTCTGGCCTTAAAGACCTTGTCGACTTGGCTAACAACCAACTGAGAGTCGCTGAAGAGCCTTATTGATTGGCCCCAGCGACTTGGCCATGAGAAGTCCCGAGATGGCAGGCTCGTACTCCGCAACGTGTGGAAGTTAGAAAGCCAAGCCGAATTGAGTACTTGAGGACGAGCCTTTCCAGGGAGTGTAAGACGACACTTGTTCCGTTGCCTTGGGAACTTGAGGCTTCATCAACGAACACCTTCCAGTCTTCGACGCCCACTAGCTCGACCGGCCTCGCAGTTCCTTTCGAGATGAAGTCGACGAGGGCATGAGCTTAATGGCGACCCGGGGCCTATAGGTGATGCTGAATTCTCTGAGCTCAATCGCCCACTTGGCCAACCTCCTCGAGCCTCGGGTCAGCTGAGCACCTGCTTGATGGGGATGTTGGTCAGAACGACGATCTTGTGAGTTTAGAAGTAAGGTCGAAGCTGATGAGCAACCATCACAAGGGAAAAATTGGCCTTCTCCAACTCGGAGTAGCACAGCTCGACCCCTCGCAAGGCCCTATTGGTATAGTACACGGGCAAGTGTTGCTGTCCATCCTCTCGCACTAAGATCGAACTGATAGAGTGGTTCGTGGCCGACAAGTATAATAGAAACTCTTCTCCAGGTTGAGACTTGCTAAGAGTGGGCATGCTTTCCAAGTACGCCTTTAGCTCATCGAACGCCTTCTAGCACACCTTGTCTTCTGATGCCATCCGAATTTGGTGATATAGCCTGAATAGGCGTCGAGGAAGCTCAATAGCTCGTGGTCGGCGATGGAGTCGACGAGTTAGTCTGTACGCGGCAGGGATAGTTGTCACAAGCTTTGTTGAGGTCGGTGAAGTCAATGCACATTTGCCACTTTTCGTTGGCCTTCCTTACGAGGATGACATTTGCCACCCACTTCGGATAAAGGACGTCTCGGACAGTACTTACACGCAGATACTTCTTGAGACCTTCGGCGGCGACCTCCTGATGATCCGCCGACAAGGGCCGCTTCTTCTACTTCACTGGTCGGGCGTTGGGGTCGTCGTTGAGCCGATGTTCGATGACCTCCAGATCTATCCCCAAGAGGTCAGCCTCGGACCAGGTTTAGACGTCGTCGTTAGCCCTCAAGAACTCCAATAGTGGATCCTCCAGTTCTCGAAGCTCGGCCCCAACGACGAGAATCTTGTCCTCTTCGCCAGGAAGATGTACCTACTTAGTCTGCTCAGTGGGCTCTCATCTCTCCGAGCTCTCCTCAGGCACATGGTCGTACTCAGAAGTTTCAAGTTCCTTAGCCTTTATAGAATTTACATAGCAACGCCGGGCCTCGGCTTGGTTTCCCACAACCTTGCCAATCTCATTAAGCGTCGGCTTCAACTTTTGATTATAGGTCGATGACACCCCTCCCAACTTGCTAAGGATGCCCCGACCAAAGATCACGTAGTGACCTGACTTTAACAACTAAAATTCGGCCTTAATAGTTACATGTCGTGGTTGGGTGCCAAGGGTGACTTTCAACTTTTTCGACCCCTCGGCAGACACAAGCGACTCACTAAACCCGAAGATGGGTGTAGCGACAGACTTGAGCTCGGTGCTTAGCTCGGTCATTTGTACAAAACAATCATAAAGCTAGACGTCGGGGGTAGTTCCATTATCAACAAGAATGTAGTGTACGTCATACCGATTGATATCGGTGTGAACAACTAGCTTGTCATCATAGGGGGACACTGAGGCCGACAAGGTCTTCGTCTGAGAAAGAGATTACACAGCCACTTCCCTGAGGCTGCTTCATGGAGTTTGGCCCAGCCGCCGACGCGTATGCCTTTCTCCTTCGCCTGCTGACACCATCTCCCACTGCTCCGCCTGCGAGCACCACTACCGCCCCCTTTGCAGGAGGGGCGGCCTTCTCGTCGTCGAAGTCAGTCAGCTTGGGCTCCCCGTCAATGATATCCTTCTCAATGATGCCCTGCTAAAGCAAGTCTGAGATCTCGGCCTTCAGGCTACGACACTCGTCACTCATGTGCCCGTAGTCCTTGTGGTAATCGCAGTACTTGTCGAAGTTGCGCTTTGTTGGATCTCCCTTCAAGGGCTCGGGCCTCCAGACCCCCAACAACTTCTTGATCACCGACAGTATCTAGGATGGAGGCCTACAAAATCGAGGTAGCTCCTAACCCCGTCGTGGCATGTTGGGCCATCGTGATTGATCGCGGCGGCGTGGAGCATTCCGCCTAGGGATCTCCTCCAGTTTCGACTTCTTTAGGCCCGACGAACTGCGCTTGCCAGCATCCCCCCAAAGTAGACTCAAGCCGTACATATTTCTGCATGCGATAGAGGAGGTCAGCTAGCATCACCTGGGGCTTCTTAGAGATTGACGTGACGAATGGCACATTGCAGCAAACCCTAGTGAGGATGTTGACGGTTATGCAGAGGTCAAGGATGATGACCTTCACACCTCGAGCTGGAATCTCTTGGCATAGTCTCGGAAGAGCTCGACCTCTCCCTGCGAGACTAGCCATAAGTCGTCGGTGCATAGGGAGCGTTGCATCTTGTTGTAGAAGTGATCTAGAAACTTCTGGGCGAGGTTGGTGAATCTTCGCACTAACTATGTCAGCAGTTCTTTGAACCACTGCAGCGCCGTGTCATCCAGGGTTGACATGAAGGCTCGGCACTTTAGGGCGTTAGAGATGCTTACCATCCTGATCTACCCCCGGGGGTGGTCGTCCCGTTGTAGCATTGGAATTGGGGAGCTGGAGCTTCGGCGAGATCAAAGCCGACGGGATCTTCTCGATGAATGGCAAGGAGGTTAGTATAGTAGACCGAGGGAGGTCGGGTGCCAAGCTGGAGTGCCTCAATCTTGCGGTTCATCTCCTGGAGATCCTCCTTCCACAGAGGCTCTCCAGCCGCGACTTCCTCCCTGGTCGACATTAACTCTATAGAGAAGTGGTCAGGATCCAGAGTCCTCAGCGCTGCCAGACCTGTCGAAGTCTGGGCAGTGAGAGGCGCCACGTGGCCGACCTGCGGCAGGGGCGGAGTGGAATATGCCGACTGTCCCCCCCCCCCCCCCCCCCCAGTCGTCAGAGCAGGAGGAGGCATAGGAGTCTGCAGAGCCGGTGCCACTGGAGGGATCAGCGCCGCCGCCACAACCAACGCCGCGGCCAAGGCGGTCCGCCTTTTGGGCCTCCAAAAAAGTTGTCGGTTTTGCTCCATGAGCAGATTGAGCATCTACTGCATGCCTTCGGAGGATTGCTCAATCCGATCGAGGCGTGATGGTGTCATCAAGTCATGGTTCTTGGACCTAGAACCTCCGACGACGACCTTTTCAACAATATCGACTTGGCTGATGTTCTCGTCGGCTGGGCGGTTGGTGACAGACTTGCCCTTGGGAGCCATGGAAGCTAGTAAGTTCCTATAGGCGGTGCCAAAAATGTTGCAGTTGTTCTCCCGATGTTGGCCTGAGCCGAGGTGGTTAGGGCCAAGATGTCCATGTTGTTGAGGAGAGCTTTCTTCGTCTTGCTGTTGAGGCTTGCAAGACCATCGAGGGGGCTCGGTGGGGAGACACTTCGATGCTCAAGTCAGTCATTGGCCGAGAAGGATGACAGGGTGTTGGGAGCAAAATGATTGCGTACTTGTAGGCGTCGAGCCTACCCGTACATATAGTGGGCTGAGCGCCCTTGAGCCGTCGTTTGTTCCTGCGGATCGTGTGCCACGATCTCCTAACCGTAGTGCCTCATCGGTCAGATTGTGGCCTTAATGGTCACCGTTACAAGACGCACGATCTGCAGCCATTGAGCCCTATGGTCGTGTAGTGGGCCGTTATGTGAGCCATAATGCCCAGGATTCTCGCGGCCATGTTGTGCGCTTCATGCAAGAAGAGGCCAAGGCCAACTGCCTCAGGCCACAGTCGAGATGATTTCGTCGACCTAAACAAACCCCTGAAGTTGGTTAGGGCTGATGTCCAGGACTTGGAAGTGTGGGGAGCTACTCTTGTCATATGTTATCCTATTAAAAAAGTTGCATCTGTGTTGAACATACAAAGAGCAACATTGCAATGATACATTTTATTTCCATTCTGTTTACAATTTATTCTCATTTAATCGTGTGATTGGATAGTTGGGCAAGGTCAATTTTAAGGTTACATTTTGGACTCCTAAACTCATGCATTTCTTTTTAATAAATCCCTCCCTCACTTGCACTTACATCTGGGCAACTTGTGAACTCTAAGCATCTTTGAGGCCTAGCATGAGAAGGTTGCATGTTGCCAGTGAGACAGCATATGGTAACAACTGACAAGAATTGATGGATATGTATTGTCGTGCAAATATACTTGCATAAGGTTTGTGTGTATGATATATATATATATATATAGAGAGAGAGAGAGAGAGAGAGAGCATCATCATAAAACACAAATAGGTAAAGAACATCAATTATCTCCATATAGGAGCATGGTGCATCCATCAAGAGCTGGAAAATGTAGAGGTGAGATGGTAGGCAGGTTTTCAGCAAGGCATGTATCATTGAACCCATTTATGGCAGCTATATAGGAGCATGGTGCATGAAGAGCTGGGAAGTGTAGAAGTGAGTTTGTAGGTCTTACTTCAGCAAGGGTATGGATCATTGAGCCCATCTATGATGGCACATATGGAAAAAGCAATGAACATTAACTAAATCATAATGAAGCAGGAGTGCCCTTAGGGTGCCATAAAAGATGATCAAGTCTGGGAGTTGGCTCATGTATTTTGACATTTAATGGAAGCAATGTTTCTTTTTCTGTGGTTCTGGCCACCTGGATTCTCTATTCTTTATATGAAAAAGCTTGGACACCATGCATTCATGGTGCCTAGGCGCATCAACAAGTCCTTCTAGGGGAGGAGCTAATTCTAGTGCAGGGCAAAGTAGTGTATCTAAGTATGTTGGAATTTTGAAGTGGCATAGTTGAATGTGGCAACACCTATTGCCCCAAGAATCTCATTGTGTCCCTCATAGGTGAGGGGTGAGAATATCTGTGCCAGTGTGGTTGTGCATGGGAGTGAGGTGCCTTAATGTGCCAGAGTTGGGTGCTGTAATGTGCAAATTGGAGCTCTTTAGATAATTACATTTACCCTTGGCATGAGTAATGCTATGTCTACTGCCTCTTAAGCTTCGTACAAGATTAAGATGGTTGCTTACTCATGTGCAAGTGAAGTCCTGGGAAGGTCAGCACAGCCTTGAACCCTAGATGGCCAAGGACTGAACCAAGCAATAACAAACTGTTTAAGGACTTATTCATGTGTCCATGCTCAAGCCTACCTAGGAGGTCTCCAGGCCAAACCGTCAAGATATGTTGATTTGCTTGGTGACAAGCCACTCATAAAGAGCGTGCGAAGGCATCGGATATGGTGCATATCCAGCAAACCATGAGCATAGGTTCAATCATGGTTTGCAAAACTGGCCAGACTGGCCTGAACTAGATTGGGATCAGTAGTCATCCTCTGATTCACCCAATTCCAAGGCTAGACCAGACAGTCCTTTAAGATAAAGAAAGAAATGGTAACAAAATGGACCGAAAATGAAGTAAAAAAATATTTAGTCAGTAAAAGGGTAATGTCTGTTATTTTTATTCACTGGTATAAATAATTAATCTTAGGTAATGTACATAGTCTTAGAGTTGATTAGTATTCGATTTAGTGAAATTATGGTTTCATGCTCAAGCAAGATGAGCCCTAATGGCATGATTAACATTTTATTCCTTTTTCTTATAACATAAAATCAGAACCAGTGGAAACCAGTTCCAATTAAACAATGAATCCGGCCGATTCCCCATCCACACCAGATCTCAGATCCAGGATAGGTCTCACCAGATCCGGTACAGGTTCCAGTTGTGTAATCCTTCTTCAGAAGATATGAACATCTGTGACTTGCTATATGGGCACTAAAACTGTTTTCATGGATATTTAAATTTTAGGGCTAGTGTCAATTTGTGCAAATTGCACTAGGCCACTGCGCATTTGGCTGACCAATTGGGACTTCAACAACATGCACCACCCTCTCTAGGAACCACCATAGTGTTAATAATGGTCACCATATCCACTCTCTAAAGTTGGTATGAAAGCCCCGAAAATGGCTTTGTTGATTGACCATTTTTGAGTCTTGATCTTGTTTAATGGAAAATTTTGATATGAGGTAAACTTAGTGATTCTGTTCTCTCTGTTCACTAGTTTACAATAACCCAACCTAGAAATCCAATGAGTTAACTTTGTTATCATGGTTAACTAGAAGAATGGACATATATGGATTCTAGCATGCTTCTTAAGCCTACTCCATGTTACTGCCACAAGGATCCTACTTCTGAAGGTAACATCTAAGAACTCAAATAGACTGAGTTTGGAAAATCACTTATCAAAATTTGAAAATCCCAAAATTGTTTTTTTGTTTAATCTTCGTCAAGTAACATGCAAACTTATATTGACTAAGGGAAAGGATTAAATCCCGGCTGGCCAAGTAAAGTTTTTATCAGGCCAGCACCGACCGCATTGGTTGGGTAAAAACTTTACCCGGCCAGCTGGGTAAGAAGTGGGACTCATTGACCAATCCTTGAAGTGCGACATCATCAATTGTAAAGCTTGCTTGGTAAGCAAAATTTGATTAAACTATTTTCTATAAAACTTTTAGGTTACATGACTAAAATTTAGATGTCTAGATCTGAGTAATGTTTTACTTCTGTTAATTTTAGAAGAATTCCTTTACATTAGACAACCTTTCAATTTGATCATGATAACATCATTCTCATAAATCTGCTAAGGGAGGAGCAAACACATGGATGTGTGAAATGTGAAAAGGAACTAAAAAAAGTTGCACAAGTTATTGAATAAGTTATTTGAGTTCATAAAGGAACTAAAAAAAGTTGCATTGGTTATTGAGTAAGTTATTTGAGTTCGTAGTCTTAGGTACAAATGATCACATCTATCGTTATACGTGATTTCCTTAAAAGTTAAGGCGCTTGCATACAATTCCATTCTTCGAGCAGGTAGATGAAATAAAAGAGGAGGTCGAGGAATTAATGGAGCCAATCATCAAGGAAGCCGAATCGATTCAGAACTAAGGGAAATAAAAATAACCATTCACCAGTGTTGGAGAAGAAAGCTTGTAATAGTCTGTACAGAAGTAGCATAGGCTGAATGGCTGGATGATTGTTCAAATTCCGCAGTTTCATGTAAATGTCTTTTTTATTCTATATCAAATGTGCCTTCTAGATTCCAACTATGATGTTTCAGCATCTATATATTTGTACATATGTTCAAGGAATTCATCAATATCTGAAGATATTTTGCAACTGGAAAACACATGGTCTTGGTCTGTCTGAAAGACTGATTATTCCAGTTGTGGGCATGAAAAAGAGAAGTGTGTATCGTTGCATTGCCAGTGGATCTGTGTCAGCAAAAACTAAGGTGATCTTTGGTACGAGCTACAAAGTTGAGTAGAAGAACCATGCTGTGCCGTGCTCCCCCACGCAGTCATGCACACATGGGATGATACGACTGTGGTATCTCTTTCTGTGTGTAATCAATCTGGGAGTGGGAAGGATTTGGCAGCGGCAGGATCGAAGGTTGGGGGGGGGGGGGGGGGTTCCAAGGCTAGGCTTTGCTTTATTATAACACACCGTCTTTGAATGTGACGTGAGATAGAAATAAATTGTTCACATTGATTCTTAGTTCCTCCTCTGGCGGCTTTCGTTTGTTAAGAGGTTGGCGCAAGTTAGGCTTGGAGATGGCGCCGCCGAGGTTTGATTCTTCATCACTGTGTACTGGATATTGGCGCACACCATCTGTTCGTTGATATTCCCACTTGGGACAACCCCTTTTATTGTTAAGCATTCGCTGCCAAAGCTTGCTGTGGCTGCCTATAATTTCTTTTTCTTCTAGGATTTGTGGACTGAGCAACCTGTGCTTCATTACCAAGTATGTCAAGTCCACGAGAAATATTTATTGCAAGACCAGCCTTGTAATAGTAATAATATTGATATGAATTGCTTGAAAAGTAATTTTAGGTCTCTTTCTTATCTAATAAAATTGTTTTTCAAATAATTCACATCAACTTTATTGTAAGCAATGCTTGCCGTCCAACTCTGTTCGTGCGTACAATTGGTGATTTAACAGTGTCCCACTCTTTGACAATCCCTTGTCAACTCGGCAGCCTTCGAAACCTAAGTTTGGGGCATCTTTTGGAACTTGTCCATCCTGGCTAGAAAAGAGAAGAAAAAAGGATGAGGACAAAGATGATCCAGATGACTTTTACAGTTTGGATGGTAGACAAGATTTCTTTCTTATTGATTTGTACTTTTTTTTATTGATTTTAATGGATGGACGGACGTACTACGTTATGTCTGTTGATCTTTTCTTTGTTTCCTTCTATTTTAGTGATAGCTGACTGTGTCACAAATAAATTATTTATTCTTCTGTTTTTAGTTTTATTTTCTGATGAATTTCACCATTATGCATAACTTAATCTTTTATTTTTTGTAATACAAACATGTTTTTTCCCGTCATATTTCTCCGTCATGAAAAATCTGTGCAAGAGATACTTTAGCCATTTTATTTATGCTTACCAGTCAATGGAAGGTATCAATTGGGCCAACCCGTTTGTGAGGCCTTGGACATGAAAAGCGCAAGTTGGTAACTGTTAGATGTTCTGAAATTCGAGAGGAATTGATAATAAACATTAAAAAGTTTGGTTAGTAGTTAGAAATTTGTGTGCAAGAGGTATGTTATGTAGAAACAATCACACATAAGAATATTAAAGATTTTATCCTAATTCGAACCTCCTCTCTAATAAGAGTCGTCTGTCCAGTCCTCAAGAAAATACTTGAGATTGCCACTAACTTTAACAAAAGGTTACAAACACCAAGCCGAACTTGGTCTTTCCTTCATAGAGGGACACTACAAATCGCTTGCCCTAGCAAGTCTTCCCTTCTCAGAGAGTTTTTGTTAATTTGTGTTGTATGAGGTTCACTTCTATGTTTATTGTGCTTATTATGGAAAAAAAAAGAAAAGAAAAATAAATCTTATTGTTTTGTTTTAAAAGAAAAGGAATTAATTTGTCACAGTTATAGAGCTATTTGCCACTGGAATGAGGTTATTTGTCATTGAAAATAGGTTATTTGTCACTGTTATAGTAAGACCACACTATTTCATTTCAAAAGAAAAAGAAGTTTCAATCACAGCACATATTTGTCACAGTTACATATTTATTTATCATTGAAACTGGACTACTTGTCACCGCATATGAGATATTTGTCACCAATACACTATGACCTTACTGTTTCATTTTAAATGAAAATGAAGTTTTAGTCATAAAACTCATTTGTGATAGTTACAGAGCTTTTGTCACCGAAACTGGACTATTTGTCACCGCTGACGAGATATTTGTTACCGATACAATGTGAACTTCCTATTTCATTTTAAATGAAAAAGAAGTTTGGTCATAAAACCTATTTGTCACAGTTACAAAGTCATCTGTCACCAGAACAGAAGTTTCATTAAAAGAACCTATTTGTCACAGTTAAGAAGCTATTTGTCATCGAAACATGACTATTTGTCACTGCAAACAAGATATTTGTCATTGATATGCTATGGCCTTGTTGTTTTATTTTAAATGAAAAAGAAGTTTCGGTCATAAAACATAGTTGTTATAGTTATAGAGCTATTTGTCACCAAAGTAGGCAATTCGTCACTACTGATGAGATAAAAAAGAATCAAGTCTTATAGAAACGACAAAATGGTATCAAGTCTCAAAGCTATTTGTCACCGTAAATACTTATTTGTCACTACAGACATGATACTTGTCACCGTTACAGTATGGCCGCACTATTTGTTTTTAATAGAAAAAAAAGATTTGGTCATTAACACCTATTTGTCACATTGAGTCACTTATTTTTCACCATTAAAGAGTAACATGTCACCAAAAGAGGTCTATTTGTCACCCCTAATGGATAATTTGTCACTGTTGGATCGTTGGCAATAATAATGCACGGGTTGAGTTATTTATGTAATTAAAGTACTTCTTGCAATCAAAGTTATACTTCTTGTAATCGAAGTGTTTTCTTCATGTAATCAAAGTATACTTCTTCTTGTAATTGAAGTATACTTCATTGAAGTATACTTTTTATAGTCAAAGTGCTTTTTGTGATCGAAGTACTTTCTCCTTGTAATCGAAGTGCTTTTTTCATGTGATCGAAGCATATTTTTTATGATACTTCTGATAATCGAAGTTATACTTCTTCTTATAATCGAAATGCTTTCTTCATGTAATTGAAGTATACTTCTTCATGCAATCAAAGTAAACACAGTGATCCCCAAGGGTGACAAATAGGCCCATAAGTGCGGTCTTCCTATAGTGATGACAAATAACATGTAGCGGTGACAAATAGGCAAATTCTAATGACAAATAGCTCTTTAACTATGACAAATAGGTTTTATGACTGAAACCTTTTTTTCATTTAAAATGAAACAGTAAGGCCACACTGTATCGGTGGCAAATATCTCGCCTATGGTGATAAATAGCCTAGTTTCGATAACAAATAACTATGTAACTAAGACAAATAGATTCTTTGACTGAAACTTTCTTTTCTTTTGAAACAAAACAGTGTGACCTTATTATATCAATGACAAATAATCTATTTGTAGTGACAATTAAACCCCATCCTAGTGACAAAAGTTCTATAATTGTGACAAATAGATTCTTTTTCTTATAAAACCAAATAGGGCCACCGGAAGCGCATAAGCATAGAACCACAATAACCAAACAACAGAGAAAATATTTTTTCTTTCCAAATGCTAAAATTTTGATCACAAAATGGATTATGAATACATTACAATAATTCCATAACATTAAGGATATCATACATAAGAATGAAGAGGGGAGGGGGGCCAAGATCAGGTGATGGGAAGACGTGGAGGAGAGATGGGGGGAAGACAAAGACCGCAACATCATCGTTGAATTTCCGCGAGTAGTTCTCGGTAGCCAAAGCGAGCGCGACATCCCCCACAGGTGTTGTGTCGCCATTGCGATCGGAACCGCCATAGTAGTTGTCAGAGGGGGGCACCACACTGCGTTGATAGTGGGCATGCCCCAGGGCATCTCAGTCGGCACTATAAGTGCGTGGATTTTTTGTGGGTTTGTTGTTGCAATGGAGGAGCAACCGTGTAGTGGAGGTGGAGGTGAAGGAGTGACAACAGAATTGGCAGAAGGGGAATGTTGAGGGGTTCTTCGTTTTTTATCTTTTAATATGTGAGGATTGGTGGGATTGGCGAGAAAGTGAAATAATGTAAAAATACTTTTTTTGAAACCCAACATTTATGGCCTACCTTGGAAAGCTGTGCACACAAGTGGAGAAATTTGACGTGGTCTACTTTTTACGTGGCCCAATGAAGTTTTACCCGGTCATTCTGACCCAACAATTATACCCGGGCACGTAGGTAACTAACATTTTTCTAGGGTTACAAGCATTCATCAGGAACTCAAATACAGTTACATTCTAATGTACAACTTGTTCATATGCTTCTTCCTTAGCTTTGTAGTATATTTTGTGCCTCTCAATCCATTTGTGCTCAATCCTGCTCTCTAGATTCTCATAATCTTTCTTCATGAACTTACATATGGTGATCTTGGACTACTTGCATTCTTCGGCTAGTGCAGAATATCTATCTTTCCACTGATCTTCAGTCATTCTTTCAGACTCAGCAAAAGTATCTTGAAATACTCTGAGCAAATGGTGAGTCTTCTTGGTCTGTTGTGGTATAAATCTATGGAAAGTAAATACTTGATTATGCTTCACTTTGAATCACAATGCCAGTCTTATATGCCTATTAAAAACTTGTTGGGCATGTTTTTTCTTCATAATCATAACTCCAATGAGACTAGGGTACAATCTTGACGGTAACCCTACGTTCATACTTGGAATGATTTATCTTTGACCATTTATCAATGTTGTCCACTGACCCATGGCATCACTCAATTTCAATTCAAATCCGCATCATTAAATTTCTTCATTTTTGTGAAGGTTTCTTAATAATGCTTGATAAACTTGCCAAATATGTCATAAAATTTCAGCTCAAGAAAACTTTGAACGGTTAGAAATGTGTTGTTTCCTTTGTTGGTCCTTCTTGTTTGTTGCTAACCATTTAACATCTACATAGCACAAACTATTCTGAATGAGAACTCTGGCATTTGCCTATGAAACTTCTTTTGTCCTTATCAACATAGGTAGCCACTTCAAACTTGTAGCCTGGGAGCTCATGGACTTCTAGAAAACTTTAAATTTTAGATTTTTTTTTTTCAAATAAACTGAAATATCTTTGAAAATGTGACAAAGATGTACCAAATGGAGGGAAACTTCTCTTAATGTTAATACCTGAGAGATGGTGCCTTTAGGTGAACCTTCCTCTTTGGATACTCTTGTCATTCCTTTTGCTGCTCCAGCTCTTGCTCCTACTATTACTGCTTCCACTACTATTGCTATTGTCGCTTCTTCTACTTTCCCTTCTGCAATAATTGGTACTGATTGTACATGAGTATCTTATGGCTGTGACTTGGCTGGTGCTGCTTCTGTCTACTGGCTCAACACTGGTCTGTACATTAGTGCTGGCCTTATTCTGATTATATATAAACTGATAAAACATCTCTCTCAACTAAGACATCTCCTCACCCAATACATCAACCTTCATATCTACTTGGGTGATCTATAATTGAATGGTATTAAAAAATTCTTGCTGCTTGTATATTAACTCATATGCATCATAAGAGATCATCTGCTGGTGTAGCACCCCAGAATCTTTATTAATTAAAAATTATAGAAAAATCAGAAAATTATCAATTTAATAATTTAAACTAGTTAAAAAGGTACACACCATTATCGCTTATGTATAAACGCATCTAAAAATAATAGTTATACTAAATAATATTTCTCATGATCCATAAGAAAATTGGGCCAAGAAAAATCATTTGGACCATGTTTAAGAATTATTGTGACTTATTATCGTAATTAAAGAATAAGTCGGAGAACCCATTATCATGTGTACAAAAGTAAATCATAAATTAAAATAAACATATGGGTAGACTCCAAACAATGTGCGTTGACAATCCATCATGGGATTTGGACCAATGGGCAACCTTTGGCCCATGAATAAATTCAAGTAAGAAAATATCATAGAAATTCGTAGGTTAATTGGACTTGAATTGGAAAGACCAATTAGGGCTAAAAACTAATTTAATGGACTCCTAAAACTACCCAAATTCAGCATGCAAAACTATAATAGGAGGTTTCTAATATATTTCTCACTCATATTGGGATGGAAATCCTCAAATGAAGGAAGAGATAACCAAATCGGAATTCCCCAATTCCTAGTTACATTAGGACTCCAAACAACCCTAAATCTATAAATACTCTGCCTAAGCTCCTTGGGAACGAGTTTACCATATGTTGGGGACGTGAGGAGGCTAGCAAGGGCACTGGAGGTGGAGGAATTCGTCCCCAACCCAAGGCTTCTTCCTCAACTTGCGTTTTGTACAACCTATGTAGAAGACTTCCTTTAGGAGCGATCAAAGGTAGGTGATCTCTGGCTCAAACTTAACATGGCATATATCATGTGAAAGCTCTTCAAGTTTATTTCATTTCTCCTATTTTTCCTAATTTTATTTCTATGTTAAGAGTATTAAGCGTTTTCCCATTGTTGTGCAGTTTTAGGGCTTTTCTTGTTAACCTCATGATTCATGCAACCCTAGGTTAAATTAGGTGAAACCAAAGCCATAGGGTTATTCCTCTCTAAGTTTCCAACAAATGTCATGTTGATCATTTCATCAAAAAAACCCTAGAACCTTGAGTTTCGAGCCAAAACACTAGATCGTGCAACCTAGTCCGCGATCTATTTGCCTATTTGAATCGCGACCAGTCCAATGGTCACGATTTAGTGCCTTAAATGGTGACGACTGAATCCGTCATGAATTTGACATGTTTTTTGATGATTTCCAGTTGACCAAACATGACTTATAGGTTGACCCTAACCCCCATATGCTTCGTTTTGCATGATATTTGGTTTTCGATCATTTGTGAACCGTGACGACTCAACTCGTCATGATTTTTAGTCGGATCCACTTTACATCCCAGGAAAATATATTTTCTGTATAAACCATGGACATCCGCGACGACTAAACCCATTACGATTTATAAATCCTACATGAGACTTTTACAGTCAGTCTATATTGTATGTCTTGCATGTTTTGATATCTAGAAAGTATTATTTAGTCTGTCAAGTGGCCTAAGAGTTATCAATCCATATAAAAGCTATAATAACATGAAATTCTATTCTAATTGTTCCTAATGAATTGTTTGATTCCATCTATCATGTAATTGCTTTATTCTACCTTCATGATCTAACTTGATATTAACTGGAAGTATATCGTGTAAAAGTGCAGAAATCATGTTATTAAAATCTATGTTGTTTCCATGTCGTGCGTTCATGTTAATTGCTTTCCGTTTATTTTAAATCGATGGGTTGTGGATCTTGAGACACGTTCTACACTACATGATTGCACGATAGGCAGCTCTTTTCTTGGAGGATTGAAACTCTCTACTAGACATTCCGTCTGGTAGACTAGGCTTTCCAACAAGACCTCCGTAAATCTCTTACTCCATGGATTCTCTCATGGAGACGAGTTGGTTGTACCATTGAAATTCCCAGAAGATAGAATGCACTTCTTTTCTCATCTACTTCTCGTGAGTGTGATTCTCTACACATAAAATCAAGCCATTAATGTAAATATTGAACTAAGTATAAATTGCATCGTTATACTGCCAAAATTCTCTCTTGACCATTGTTATCATGAAATCATGTTCATATGACTTGTTATGCTTGAAATCATTATTGACATGACACTATTTATAATACTTCGAACCATTGTTATTGACTTGATAGTCTTGAACCTTCTTGACAATCTTATTCATGATACTTGCTCTTGAAACTCACTCTTGACATGATAGTCTCGGACTGCTAGTGAACATTGTATCTTGACATGATCATACTAATATTCTCGAACATCCTAACATGACATTCTTGAACTCTTGAAAGTACCCTCTTGGTACCCTTTGACCTGTTAAGGCTCCTACTATTTTGTACTGTTCAGAACTGTCTAGTGCTATAATGGGTCTTGTGACTCTACTGGACTTGAATGCATACTGCTGAGGGCATAGAGAGTGTCTGAGGGGCTCCAATCTAGTCTTGGGAGTAGAGAGCCACCCGAAAATACCTACAGGGGCTAATGACGGTGTCGACATTTGCACCGGTTCTGACTGTTCTGATTTAGCTAGACATCTGACTATTATACTATTACTGTTAGTCTGTTAATTCAGACATACTGCACTATTACTATATTGCCACTGTTCTGACTGTTACTGAACTGCTACTGTCCTGCTAATGCTCTCCTACTGCACTGCTGCTATTCAATTACTGTTATTTTTGTTACCTATTATTACTTGACTGAAACAAAGTACTTGCTCGTCTCGTGAAAAGTACCTTATACACTGGCAGTCTAAATTCTACTGTCTTGACACGTTCTTGTCTGCATGATATCCTGCTAGCACTTTGTCATCAATTTTATCGTGCTTATGATTTATCTTGTTACTCGTGCTTGCCTAGTTCTTAAAGCATTAATCACTTATATCATTGCCCACACATCGAGATGTAAATCCTACTGGGCTAGTTTGCTCATACCTACTTCCTAACATTTCAGGCAGTGAAGATAAGGAGTATGTTTAATGATGGGACTTGTGCGCCTAGCGTGAAGTACACTTTAGAGAGTCTTTCTTTATTCCAGTTAGTGAGATATTGGTGTTGCTGCACAAGCAATGGGAGATTTGACCGGGGTCAAATCGGGTGGGCCCCAAGGCGATGGCGATGTCGTCGTCGGCTCAGACTTCTTGCGTTGCACCTGCAAAGAACCACCGAGTGACCTCGGTGGGGAGACACTCCGACGCCCAAGTCAATTGCAAGAGAAGATGTAAGAGAGTTCTAATACCACGAGTAGCATACCTTGGCCTGAAGCGTCTCCTTCGCTTTTTATAGGGTGAGGTTGAGCAAGGTGGGTTTTTCCCTTGCCTTAGTTAGCCATGTAAGTTTCCTTGTAGAGTCAGTGTCCCAAAGTAAGGGGCGCGATCAACGGATGCTGTCCCTTGGTTTGCAGCTGGCAGTTGCCAGCTAGGGACGGAGGGGCTGTCGCGACCCGAGATCTCAGAGCCTTTCCTTGTTAGGAGTGAGGTTTCGGAGAAGGTAAGCACAACTGGGATTTCCTTATATGGGGACGGAAAGATTTTATGCCGAGGACTTGCTAATTGATCCGACAACCCAGCATCGTCGGCCACATCCGGGACCCCACGTCGGTGGTACTTATCCGTATCACCAGTCCCCCCGGCTCTCATTGGATCCAGCGGATCCGATGAGAAGCTAGCGGAAGGAATGACTCTTCGCCGCAGCTTTCCCGAGAATCTCTAGACGCATCAGCCGAGAATGGTCTTGTTGCTCCAGGCGACGGTTCTGACAGGAAGTATCGGAGATCGTGCATATTAATGTGCGATTTGAGAGGCCGATCGGCGTGCGATTGCCTGGATTTTGTTGCTAATGATGGCTTCCCGAATGGCGGTAAGCGTTAGCAATCCTGGTGTGCAGTACTTTGTCCGTTCGGCTTCTGACACATGGCGGCTTTTACCTCCTTTGATGCGTCAAATTTTCTCACGACCGTCCGATTGCGCCACGGCTGTATCTCTATAAATAGCCGGATCTGTCGGGAAAGGGTCTACTGTTTCTTCCCCCGGGTGATTGCGGATAGCCTTTTCCGACATCGTGTTCTTTCTCCTCCGCTCAGATCCGTGTCGTCGGCTCAGCCCTCGCTTGCACTCCTTCGAGGTAAGCCATGTGCCAAACGCCTTCTTCCCCTTCCGACGCGGAATCCTCCTCAGGACGGATAGTGATGCCCTTCTAGTTATGACCCCCGGACCGGCACCTTCATCTATGGTCCGGTTGAGGAGGATTTCGTTTTGAAAGTCCGGCCTGGGAAGTATGTCCCACGCGCCCCTCGGCTCACACCTCGGGATCGCCGCCAAGCCGATAATGTCGAAGACGCTTGGTGCGCAACAACCTCCGAGACCTTCAAAGGATCAGGAAGCGCCTGAGCCCCAAGCTTCTTGCCGATGTGGTATTTTTTGCCAATAAGCGGTTTCGAGCCCATTACGTCCAAGGCGGGGGGGGGGGGGGGGGGGGGTTTGTGTGTATAATGAGGCGGTCCGTGGAGGTCTGCGTTTTCCTTTTCATCTTTCGTCATAGCCCTTCTTTTCGAGCTTGGGGCCGCCCCTTCGCAGTTGACGCCCAATGCGTGGTGGGCGATCGTCGGCTTTCTGGCCGTTTGCGCCACTGCCGCCATGTGTCCGACGATCCGCCTCTTCTTCTATTGTTTTTCTGTCAAACCATTTGGCGACTGGTTGTACTTCACGGATAGGTCGGGTCGTCAGCTTGTAAAGAATCTTCCGTCGCCATGCATGGGTGGAAGAGGGAGTTTGTCTTCATATATTCTCCCGGTGGTTGGCCTTTCGACACTGAGTGTCCTCGGTTAACGTTCGTCAGAAGGCGTTCGAGCCCCTAAAGCTTAGTGAAGCCGAGCTTGTGGATTTCGCATATCTATGAGAGACGGAGAAACCCGACCTGACCGAACCATCCGACGATCTGCTGAACTTAATTGCTGAAGGCTTAGATAGTCGTCGTGCGTCGTTTTTGCCTTTTCCCGCGAATCCTTTGGTCCTTTTCTGACAGATCATTGGCTTTGTTGTCTATACAGCGATGGCCGAGATGAAATCCCCGACGCGCAAGGCGAGGCCTGGCCCCTCTCTGGTCGATATTGCGCGTTCTCGGAGGGACCCGCAGCGGGCCGAGAAGCGTCCCCTGGAAGGCTCGGAACCCGTCGTCGTCGCGGCGAGAAAGGAGATGGAGGGGAGTTCAGAAGCAAAGGCTTCGACTCAGGCTGTTGTGGAGAGGCTGACAAAGCGCCTTCACAGATCGACGCCCTCCGCATCAGTCCCCCCTAAGGAGCCGGTTGCACCCAAGATCAACCTCGATCCAGTTAACTGGGGGCAGATGTCGATACCTGTCGAGCTGAAAACCGACACCTTGGCGAAGTCCCCTCGGAGGTTGGTCAGTGAATTTTACTCCACGGTTCTGGCGCTAATGGCGAATTACGATGCCTTCGTTCACCGAGCCGAGGTGAAGGCCGAGTCTTTTAACAAGCGCGTCACCGAGGTGGAGGCCTTGGTCGCGTCAGAGAAATCCCTTCGTCAGAAGGAGGCCGATGAAGCGAAGAAGATCGAGGGCGAGCTCAGGGCGCAGCTTGACTTTGCGAACAAGGCCCTCTAGGCCGAGAAGGAAGCACTTCAGGACGTTAGGTCGGCCCTAGCCACCGAGGCTAAGTCATTCAAGCTATACCGCGAGAAGACAACGCAGCTCGTGTCGGACGAGCGGGAGGCGGCGATTCAGGAGTATCGCTCTTCGGAGGAGCTTGCCGAGGAAATAACTGGCCTCTTTGGAGAGGGTTATAATGATTGCCTTGCTCGCGTCGCGGAGCAGTTCCCTGATCTTGACCTCTCGGCCGTCCGCGGGACGAAGCAGGACGAGAAGCAAGCTGCCGCGGTCGCGGTTGATGAAGCCATGTCGAAGGCGGCCGACGAGATTTTCGCCGAAGCTGCCGAGAAGGTATTGGCCGAGGACGTTGCGCCCAAAGAATAGTTTTTCTTCTTTTGTCGATCATTGCGCCAAGGCGCTTACTTCCTCTTTTGTCGAACATTGTGCGACCTCGTATGATCTTGTCCGGTTAGCCTATCGGGGCGACTTTGCTTTAATTCAGAAGGGGGTCGATGCGACCTCGTATCCTGTAGAAGCGACCTTGTATCTTTGGAGCGCCGAAGCGACCTCGTATCCTCAGAGTGTCGTAGCGACCTCGTATCCTCATAGTGCCGAAGCGACCTCGTATCCTTAGAGTGCCGAAGCGACCTCGTATTTTTAGAGTGCCAAAGCGACCTCGTATCCTTAGAGTGTCGAAGCGACCTCGTATTTTTAGAGTGCCAAAGCGACCTCGTATCCTTAGAGTGCCGAAGCGACCTCGTATTTTTAGAGTGCCAAAGCGACCTCGTATCCTTAGAGTGCCAAAGCGACCTCGTATTTTTAGAGTGCCGAAGCGACCTCGTATCCTTAGAGTGCCGAAGCAACCTCGTATTTTTAGAGTGCCGAAGCGACCTCGTATCCCTAGAGTGCCGAAGCGACCTCGTATTTTTAGAGTGCCGGAACGACCTCGTATTCTTGATTAGGCGTAATATTTACGCAAGTGTTCCGCGTTCCACGTCCTCGGTACGACAGAACCCTCAAAGTTTTCGAGTCGATAGGCACCATGGCCGAGGTCTCCGACGATCCTGTAAGGTCCTTCCCAATTTGGCGACAACTTCCCGCTAGCCGACTTTGGGTCCGAGATAACGAGCTTCCTGAGGACAAGGCTTCCAACAGCGAAGTGTCGCGGTTTGACTTTCTTGTCGAAGTTTTTCTGATTCTTCTTTGATAAATCTCCATCCTTGTGGACACATTTCCACGCCTCTCTTCTATGAGGTCAAGCTCGTCGCGCAAGGACCGGTCGTTGTTTGCCTCGTCGAACCGATTACCCTCTTTGAAGGGACAAGCATTTCCACGGGTGATACTGCCTCCATCCCGAAGGCCAACGCGAAAGGTGTTTCGCGAGTGGCTTCTCTCGGCGTTGTCCTATATGCCCACAGCACATGTTGGAGCTGGTCGGCCCAGGCACCTTTGTGGCCTACAACTCTTTTCTTTATTCCATCAAGATAGTTCGGTTGGTTACCTCGGCCATCCCCATTGATTGACTGAGGGTGGGCTACTGAGGAGAACCTGTGCTCAATCCCGAGAGCTTCGCAATTCTTACGGAACTTGAGGTTGTCAAATTGTCTTCCGTTGTCGGTGATGATCGTCCGTGGTAGGCCGAACCTGCAAATATATTTTCCACACGAAACCCCAGGCGTTGCGTCGGTGATTTTAGCCAAGGTTCGGCTTCGACCCATTTGGTGAAATAGTCAACGCCAACGATTATGAATTTCCTTTGGCCAGATGCTGGGGGAAAGGGTCCGAGGATATCCATTCCCCATTGCGCGAACGGCCACGGGGAGTTTATAGTCGTGAGCTCTGTCGGAGATTGTCGGTCGATTTTGCCGAATAATTGGCATTGCTGACAACATTTGACATATTCCTCGGCGTCTTTAAGCATCGTCGGCCACCAGTATCCTTGTCGGGTTATTCTTCTCACCAGGGATCTGGGGCCTGCATGAGAGCCGCACGTACCTTCGTGTACTTCGCGACGATTTTTTCGGCTTGGACTGGATCTACGCATAGGAGATTCGGGTAGCTAAACCCTTTTCGGTATAGGTCGTCGCCGAGGATGAAGAACCTTGATGATCGCCTCCTAGTTTGCTCGGCTTCGCTCTTGTCTTCTGGTAGCACATTGTTCCTGAGGAAATTTATCAATGGGGACATCCACGTCGACCCTACGTCGATGCTCATTACATCCTTGGACGCTATGGTTGGCTCCATTAACTCTTCTATCAACAGGGATGGAGGCGACTCTAGTGCCGACGACGCGATCTTCGATAATTCGTCGGCCTGTTCGTTCTCGGACCTTGGTATCTTTATGAGCTCCGCTGAGTCGAATTCTGCCATCATCTTCAGCACCTCGGCTTTGTACAAGGCGAGCTTTGCCTCTTTCGCCTCGAACATCTGGGATACTTGGCCGACGACCAACTGGGAGTCGCTGTGAATGCGTGCCCTCTTTGCCCCAAGGGTTTTTGCCATTTTCAAGCCGGACACCACCGCTTCGTATTCTGCCACATTGTTAGATGCTTCAAAACCGAAACGAACAGCGTACCTTAAGTCGAGGCCCTCGGGAGATCGCATTACTACACCCGCACCGCCTCCTCTGGAATTTGAGGCACCGTCGACGAAAATTCCCAACTTTCATTGGGTTCTTCGTCCACCATGCCGGGCGGTGCCCTCGAAATAAATCCGCGAGGGCCTGGGCTTTGATAGCGACCCGGGGCCTGAAATCAATATCGAATTCGCCGAGCTCGACGACCCACTTTGCCAACCTCCTTGAGGACTCGGGTCGCTCGAAAATTGGTCGGAGCGGAGCGTCGGTGAGGACAACGATCTTGTGTGCTTGAAAATACGGGCGTAATCGTCGGGCTGCCATTACGAGAGCATAACCGAGCTTCTCAAGGTTGGTGTAGCGCTGTTCGGCTCCTCGTAGCGCTTTACTTGTATAGTACAGGAGATGGCTCGATCTTCTTCTCGGACGAGCACGAGCTGAGGGATAGTTCGTCGCAGATAGGTATAATAGCAGTTCTTCGTTGTCGTTTGGCTTGCTTAATGTCGGCACGTTCGCCAGGTATTCCTTAGCTGGTCGAAGGCTCTTTGGCACTCCTCGGTCCATTCGAAGCGACCCTTCCGTAATATCTCGAAGAAAGGTCGGCAACGTTCCGCGACCTGGACATGAACCTGCTAAGAGCAGTTATCCTGCCATTAAGCTGCTGTACCTTTTTACCATCCTCGGAGCCGACATGTCGAGGATTGCACGAACTTTGTCGGGGTTGACATCAATGCCCCTTTGAGAGACGAGGTAGCCTAGGAATTTTCCAGCTCTGATGCCGAAGACGCACTTTCGGGTTCAGCTTCATCCCGTAATGTCGCAATACTTCGAAAGCCTCGGCAAGTCTTTGACGTGGTCCTCGGATCGTCGGCTTTTTACCAGCATGTCGTCAATGTAAATCTCCATGGTTCTGCCGATTTGCTTTTCGAACATTTTGTTGACCAGCCTTTGGTATGTTGCTCCTGCATTTTTAGTCCGAAAGGCATACGAGTGAAACAGTACAAACCTCTCTTAGTGGTGAAAGATGTTTTATCCTCATCCTCGGGGCCATTCTTATCTGATGATAGCCCGAGTAGGCGTCAAGGAAGCTCAACAGCTCGTGTCCGGCGGTCGAATCAACCAGTTGATCGATCCGAGGTAATGGGAAGCTGTCCTTTGGACAGGCTTTGTTTAGGTTGGTGAAGTCAACACACATCCGCCATTTGCCATTCGCCTTTCGCACCAGGACGAGGTTGGCGACCCAGTCTGGATAGAACGAGTTTCTAACGGTTCCTGCACGCAAATATTTTGTTAAGTTGCTCTCGACCACTTCTTGCCTTTCGGCCGACAAGGGTCTCTTCTTCTGGCGGATTGGTCGGGCCTCAGGATTGACGTTCAAGTGATGTTGAATAATGCTCGGATCCACCCCCGACAGGTCGTCGTCGGACCAGGCGAATACGTCGCCGCTTTGACCGAGGAATTTTGCGATGTCATCTTCTAGTTTGCCGAGTTTGGTCCCGATAGTTAGTAGTCCGTTTGTTATTTTTATTTGCTTAGTAAGTTCGGCTGGTTCATGTTTTTGGACATCATCGGAAATCGCGTCGTCGGCAAGTGGCACGTACTCAGAAATAGTTGGTTCTTTTGCTTTGATCGAGTTAACATAGCAGAGGCGTGCCTCGGCCTGACTTCCGACAACTTCTCCCACTCCGTTAGGAGTTGGGAACTTCAATTTCTGATGATATGTCGATGGCACCCCCCCGAGCTTCCCGAGCAATCCACGTCCAAAGATCGCGTTCTAGGCCGACTTTACTTTCACAATAAGGAAGTCGACCTCAACCGTCACATGTCGAGGACGAGTGCCCAGAGTCACCTTAAGCCTGATGGATCCCTCGGCAGTCACTGGTGTTCCGCTGAACCCGAATAGAGGTGTGGTGACTGGCTTGATTCTGCGCTTAGATTCGTCATCTTCAAGAAGCAATCGTAGAAGAGGACGTCGGGCGCTCCGTTCGTTGTACGAGGAGGAATGCACGGTGTACCCGTCGACGTCGACGTGGGACTAGCTTCGCTCGTCGTCGTGAGGGAAGCTCAGCCCGATCGCGTCTTCGGTGGAAAATGTGATCACCTCCTTCAAGTTCGGTGCCGTTGGCTCACGCCGAGGATGATAGCCGATGCGTACGCCTTTCTTTTTCTGCTGCTGTCGCCGCCTCCTGCTGGTCTGCCTGCGAGGACCAAGACGGCCCCTTTCCCCTCGTGTTCGCGATCTTCTTCTGGCTCCCTATTCTTGGGCTTTCCGTTGACGACGTCCTTCCCGATTATTCCTCGGCGCAGCATCTCCGCTATTTCCATCTTTAGGCTCCTGCATTGGTCAGTTAAATGTCCATAGCCTCTATGATACTCACAATATAGGTCGGCCCCTCGCCCAGATGGAGGCCTCGCAATTGGTTCAGGTCGCCTGAACTCCGGAAGTTTCTTGATGACGGGGAGGATCTCTGATGGCAGCTTCCCGAATCGAGGTAAGTCCCTGACGCGGCGGTACTCGTCGGGTCGTTGGTCCGATGTTCGCCGGCCTTCTAGCTCCCGGCGCCTACCTCCGCTGTGCTCCTCCCTCCTCGGCCTTTTCTCGCTCGGCCCCGAGCTCGCGCTTCCTCTCTCTAATGGTCGTTTGAGTCGCCCGGCGGCTCCCGAGGGTCGACTCCAGTCGGACGTACTTTTGTATCCGAGAGAGGAGGTCGGAGAGGCTTACCGGTGGCTTTTTGGCGATTGATGCCACGAACTCCGTGTCGGTGCATACCCTTGTAAGGATGTTGACTGTGGTTCTTAGATCCAGGTCCACCACTTTCATTATCTCGACCTGGAAGCGCTTGGCGTAATCGCGAAACATCTCGCCCTCTCTCTGCGATACCAGCCATAGGTCGTCGGTGCATAGCGAGTGCTGCACCGTGTTATAGAAGTGGTCAAGGAACCTTTGCGCCAGGTCGGCGAAGCTCGGGACCGACCGCGCTGGTAGCACTTTGAACTATTGTAGCGCCGCATCATCCAAAGTTGACATGAAAGCTCTGCATTTTAAAGCATCAGTCACATTTATCATTTCCACCTGCCCCTGAAAATGATCAAGGTGGTGGACGGGATTAGTTGTTCCATTATATCGCCGGAATTTGGGCAGTTGGAATTTCAACGGGACTGGCGCCGAGGTGATTTCCTCTGTGAATGGCGAGGAGGTGAGAAGCGTCGCCACAGAAGGAGCGCGGGTTCCGAGCTGCAAGGCCTCTATCTTCCTGTTCATTTCTCGCAGGTCATCTTTCCACCGCGAGTCGAAGGGAAACTCGCTGTTAGTACCCGGGGCGGACTCCGCCGAGAAGTGGTCGGCGAGGTCGGTCCTTGCTGCAATTCCCGCGGCCGTCATCGGCGTGACGGGAGGAGCGTTGTCGGCTTGAACAAGAGGCGGTGCCGGGGTTCCACCTACCAATGGTGGAGCGTCAGCGTGGCTTGCCGACAATGCCGGAACCGAGCGCTGTCGGTTGGGAGCCTCGGCATCATTTTGCTCACCTTGAGCCTGCTCCGTTGGGCGACTCGGACCTTCGTCCCTAGCGGGGGAGGCCCGCTGGTTCTGCTCTAGCCTCATCATAATCAGTTGGAGACTCGCTAACGTTTGCTCGACGCGTTCGAGCCGCGACGAGGTCTATGAGTCTTGGTCCCCCGTATTGGATGTTCCCACCACTGCTTCGGTGGTGTTGACGAGGGTGACATCCTCCTCCGACGTGCGAGCGACCGCCTTTACCTTGGGTGCCATTGGAGATAGCTTTTTGTATCGAGCTTCCCACAGACGGCGCCAAATGTTGCTGCACAAGCAATGAGAGATTTGACCGGGGTCAAATCGGGTGGGGCCCAAGGCGATGGCGATGTCGTCGTCGGCTCAGACTTCTTGCGCTGCACCTGCAAAGAACCACGAGTGGCCTCGGTGGGACACTCTCGACGCCCAAGTCAATTGCAAGAGAAGATGTAAGAGAGTTCTAATGCCACGAGTAGCATACCTTGGCCTGAAGCGTCTCCTTCGCTTTTTAGGGTGAGGTTGAGCAAGGTGGGTTTTCCCCTTGCCTTAGTTAGCCATGTAAGTTTCCTTGTAGAGTCAGCGTTCCAAAGTAAGGGGCGCGATCAACGGATGTTGTCCTTGGTTTGCAGCTGGCAGTTGCCAGCTAGGGACGGAGGGGCTGTCGCGACCCGAGATCTCAGAGCCTTTCCTTGTTAGGAGTGAGGTTTCGGAGAAGGGTAGCACACAGCTGGGATTTCCTTATATGGGGACGGAAAGATTTTATGCCGAGGACCTTGCCAATTGATCCGACGACCCAGCATCGTCAGCCACATCCGTGGACACCACGTCGGTGGTAATGTTGCTGCACAAGCAATGGGAGATTTGACCGGGGTCAAATCGGGTGGGCCCCAAGGCGATGGCGATGTCGTCATCGGCTCAGATTCTTGCGCTGCACCTGCAAAGAACCACGAGTGGCCTCGGTGGGGAGACACTCCGACGCCCAAGTCAATTGCAGAGAAGATGTAAGAGAGTTCTAATGCCACGAGTAGCATACCTTGTCATGAAGCATCTCCTTCGCTTTTTATAGGGTGAGGTTGAGCAAGGTGGGTTTTCCCCTTGCCTTAGTTAGCCATGTAAGTTCCTTGTAGAGTCAGCGTCCCAAAGTAAGGGCGCGATCAACGGATGCTGTCCCTTGGTTTGCAGCTGGCAGTTGCCAGCTAGGGACAGAGGGGCTGTCGCGACCTGAGATCTCAGAGCCTTTCCTTGTTAGGAGTGAGGTTTCGGAGAAGGTAAGCACAGCTAGGATTTCCTTATATGGGGACGGAAAGATTTTATGCCGAGGACCTTGCCAATTGATCCGACGACCCAGCATCGTCGGCCACATCCGTGGACCCCACGTCGGTGGTACTTATCCGTATCACCAAGTAAGCGCCTTGGCGCAATGATCGACAAAAGAAGAAAAACTATTCTTTGGGAGCAACGTCCTCGGCCAATACCTTCTCGGCAGCTTCGGCGAAATCTCGTCGGCCGCCTTCGACATGGCTTCATCAACCGCGACGCGGGCAGCTTGCTTCTGTCCTGCTTCGTCCCGCGGACGGCCGAGAGGTCAAGATCAGGGAATTGGTCCGCGACACGAGCAAGGCAATCATTATAACCCTCTCCAAGAGGCCAGTTATCTCCTCGGCAAGCTCCTCCGAAGAGCGATACTCCTGAATCGCCGCCTCCCGCTCGTCCGACACGAGCTGCGTTGTCTTCTCGCGGTATAGCTTGAATGACTTAGCCTCGGCGGCGAGGGCCGACCTAACGTCCTGAAGTGCTTCCTTCTCGGCCTGGAGGGCCTTGTTCGCAAAGTCAAGCTGCGCCCTGAGCTCGCCCTCGATCTTCTTCGCTTCATCGGCCTCCTTCTGACGAAGGGATTTCTCTGACGCGACCAAGGCCTCCACCTCGGCGACGCGCTTGTTAAAAGACTCGGCCTTTACCTCGGCTCGGTGAACGAAGGCATCGTAATTCGCCATTAGCGCCAGAATCGTGGAGTAAAATTTGCTGACCAACCTCCGAGGGGACTTCGCCAAGGTGTCGGTTTTCAGCTCGACAGGTATCGACGTCTGCCCCCAGTTAACTGGATCGAGGTTGATCTTGGGTGCAACCGGCTCCTTAGGGGGGACTGATGCGGAGGGCGTCGAGCTATGAAGGCGCTTTGTCGGCCTCTCCACAACAGCCTGAGTCGAAGCCTTTGCTTCTGAACTCCCCTCCATCTCCTTTCTCGCCGCGACGACGACGGGTTCCGAGCCTTCCAGGGGACGCTTCTCGGCCCGCTGCGGGTCCCTCCGAGAACGCGCAATATCGACCAGAGAGGGGTCGGGCCTCGCCTTGCGCGTCGGGGATTTCATCTCGGCCATCGCTGTATAGACAACAAAGCCAATGATCTGTCAGAAAAGGACCAAAGGATTCGCGGGAAAAGGCAAAAACGACGCACGACGACCTTCTAAGCCTTCAGCAATTAAGTTCAGCAGATCGTCGGATGGTTCGGTCAGGTTGGGTTTCTCTGTCTCTCGTAGATATGCGAAATCCACAAGCTCGGCTTCACTAAGCTTTGGAGGCTCGAACGCCTTCTGACGAACGTTAACCGAGGACCACTCAGTCGGAAAAGGCCAACCACCGGGAGAATATATGAAGACAAACTCCCTCTTCCACCCATGCACGGACGATGGAAGATTCTTTACAAGCTGACGACCCGACCTAGCCGTGAAGTACAACCAGTCGCCAAATGGTTTGACAGAAAAACAATAGAAGAAGAGGTAGATCGTCGGACACACGGAGGCAGTGGCGCAAACGGCCAGAAATCCGACGATCGCCCGCACGCATTGGGCGTCAACTGCGAAGGGGCGGCCCCAAGCTCGAAAAGAAGGGCTATGACGAAAGGATGAAAAGGAAAACGCAGACCTCCACGGACCGCCTCATTATACACACAAACCCCCCCGTCTTGGACGTAATGGGCTCGAAACCGCTTATTGGCAAAAAATACCACATCGGTGGGAAGCTTGGGGCTCAGGCGCTTCCTGATCCATTTGAAGGTCTCAGAGGTTGTTGCGCACCATGCGTCTTCGACATTATCGGCTTGGCGGCGATCCCCAGAGGTGTGAGCCGAGGGGGCGCGTGGGACATACTTCCCAGGCCGGACTTTCAAAACGAAATCCTCCTCAACCGGACCATAGATGAAGGTGCCCGTCCGGGGGTCATAACTAGAAGGGGCATCACTATCCGTCCTGGAGGAGGATTCCGCGTCGGAAGGGGAAGAAGGCGTTTGGCTCATGGCTTACCTCGAAGGAGTGCAAACGAGGGCTGAGCCGACGACACGGATCTGAGCGGAGGAGGAAAGAACACGACGTCGGAAAAGGCTATCCGCAATCACCCGGGGGAAGAAACAGGTAGGACCCTTTCCCGCGACAGATCCGGCTATTTATAAGAGATACAGCCGTGGCGCAATCGGACGGTCGTGAGAAAATTTGACGCATCAGAGGAGGTAAAAGCCGCCACGTGTCAGAAGCCGAACGGACAAAGTACTGCACACCAGGATCGCTAACGCTTACCGCCATTCGGGAAGCCATCATTAGCAACAAAATCGAGGCAATCGCGCGCCGATCAGCCTCTCAAATCGCACATTAATACGCACGTTCTCCGATACTTCCTGTCAGAACCGTCGCCTGGGAGCAACAAGACCATTCTCGGCTGATGCGTCTAGAGATTCTCGGGAAAGCTACGGCGAAGAGTCAATTCCGCTAGCCTTCTCATCGGATCCGCTGGATCCAATGAGAAGCCGGGGGGACTGGTGATACGGATAAGTACCACCGACGTGGGGTCCACGGATGTGGCCGACGATGCTGGGTCGTCGGATCAATTGGCAAGGTCCTCGGCATAAAATCTTTCCATCCCCATATAAGGAAATCCCAGATGTGCTTACCTTCTCCGAAACCTCACTCCTAACAAGGAAAGGCTCTGAGATCTCGGGTCGCGACAGCCCCTCCGTCCCTAACTGGCAACTGCCAGCTGCAAACCAAGGGACAGCATCCGTTGATCGCGCCCCTTACTTTGGGACGCTGACTCTACAAGGAAACTTACATGGCTAACTAAGGCAAGGGGAAAACCCACCTTGCTCAACCTCACCCTATAAAAAGCGAAGGAGACGCTTCAGGCCAAGGTATGCTACTCGTGGCATTAGAACTCTTACATCTTCTCTTGCAATTGACTTGGGCGTCGGAGTGTCTCCCCACCGAGGCACTCGGTGGTTCTTTGCAGGTGCAGCGCAAGAAGTCTGAGCCGACGACGACATCGCCATCGCCTTAGGGCCCACCCGATTTGACCCGGTCAAATCTCCCATTGCTTGTGCAGCAACAATTGGTAATCATTATAATTTTATCTTCTTTGAGAGATAGATGACGCTAGTGGTGGAGAGTTGTCCTTATTTTGACATTTGAAGATTGTAACATTTACTTATGATGAATAAATGAGTTTTAATTATTGAATTATGGGCCCTATTGATATTAGTCATTTGTCTATGGCTTCTGAATGTTTGTTTGTTCGTCACGTTCCTGATTAAATTTCGCTGCTGAAATTGGGGGCGTGATAGCTGGCGTTGGGATCCCCCTCAAACCATGGCCTGTGAGTTGGCCTTAGGGAGTCAATAGAAATTTCTATTGATGCTTGCTATTGCTCTTGTTAGTGGTGTACTTGTTGCTCCTGATGCTCTACATGTTGTTGCTGCTCAGTGGCTCCTTCTTAATAGGATATTTGCCCTTGAGTTTAGTTAAGACTTGAGACTTGGGAAATTGTATCTGTTGTGGTCTGCTCTACTTCAACTTGTACTTCAACTGGAGCAGTAACTTCAGCTTGAGGTTCAACTTCAACTAATGTTGGAACTTCTGTTGCTAGTGCCACTGGTTTGACTGGTGTAGTATTGGCTGCTGGTGGTGCTATTCTAATTATGGCCATTACATCACTGAAGATCTCATGAGTGTAGTCTAGTACATAGTCCTTGGTTTGGATTTATTGCTCTTTATCATCCAGAGTGCAGTGGCTTCTTCTGAGAGTTGAGAGTTGGATACTCTCCTTCAACAGAGTGGCAATTTCATTTGCCAAGTCAACTCCCTTCATCCTGAACAACATTTTCAGCAAAGAACCATATGGTAGAGACTCGCTAAGATTTATTAAGCTTACCATCCTCTCCATGATGACTGATGCCAATTTCACTAGGTGTCCTTGAATCGCCTAGAACAATAACTTCACATCTCTACTAGTGATAGAGGAGTGTGTTCCAATTCTTGGAGTGATGATGCTTGTGATGATTGCGTCTAGTAAATTTTCTCAGCAGACAACTAGCTAATTATGAGAGCCTTCTTATAAACATCACCTTTGGGTCCAATGATACCCAACCTTTGGCGGTCTAAATCCATTACTTCCATTTAACCTATGCCCTTTCTTAAGACATTCCAACAGCTCTGCTATGGCATCCTCCGATACGATGATCTCTTTTCCTTTTCTAGACCCTTTTAAGCTTCCGTTCTCAGTGACTACTAGGGTATATAAAAACTTTCACCAGATCTTCATACATGGGTTCTTAGACTTCACAGAGTTTCTTTCAGCCCATCTAGTCCACCATATCAGTGACTACTGCAAGCTTACCTTTAAACTATGAAAAGTCTACTATCTTGCCAGGACAAATGGATGCCTTAGTTTTCGAACTTCACAGAGTTTCTTTCAGCCCATCCAATCCACCATATTAGTGACAACTGAAAGCTTACCTTTAAACTATGAAAAGTCTACTATCTTGCCAGGACAAATTGATGCCTTAGTTTTTGTTGTCTTCTTCTTGAACTATTATTTTGAAAAGAAGTTGGCATCCATATGCGGCCATCTAATCCTAAAGTGGAAGAAATGATTTTGACAAACAAAATAGGGGTAGACAGAGGATTGAGAATATAGGAGAAGATAAAAAGATCCCACCTTCGAGAAGTTGTAAAGTAGCGAAAACCAGAAAATCGACGATCGTGAATGGACAGCATGGGAAGAATGCATGTCAAGGAAAATTCAAGGGCTTGTAAATGCTGGTAGGTGGAGTATATGAAAATTGATCGACTTATAAGGAATTCATTTAATGGTTGTGAATAGGAATCAACGGTTGGCAGTCAAAATTGACTAGATCAACGACTGGGATGAAATCTTCAACTGAGAGAAGTGACAATTAGGAAGAGAAAATTTATTTTAATAAAAGTTCAATTGACTGTCAACATAACTTCAATTGGTCCAACTTTGACTCCAACTTTAAATGAAGGTATAACTTTGACTGAAGTTAAGACACGTCAACTTCAACTTTAGCTATAGTTGTATAACTTCGACTACTGTTGTTAGACTTTAACTGCAACTTTAGATGTGAGTTCGACTAAAGTTGATTGTCAATCCAAGTAGTGTTCGATTGTTATTAAGCTTCCAGTACTTAGTTGTTTTCTTACATGTTTTTCTATTCTTGATATTTAAAATAGCTTTAATCTATCAAAATTATACATACCAATTTCTCTTCTAATAAAAGTGAATTTATCTTCTGGTAATGATGATGCCTAACCTCAATGTGCATAGTTCTTGAGTGCTGGATAGGATTTTTAGTCATACTGATTGCGCTTGTGTTGTCATATAGTATTGGAATCTTGTTCAGCTCATGATCATAGTCTTCCAATTGATTTTGATCTACAACAGTTGTGTGCAATAGCTTCCAGCTGCTATGTATTTAGCTTCTGTTGTGGACAATGCTATTAAATTCTACATTTTGGATGACCAAGAAATCAAGCATTTGCAGGAAATTAACAAATACTACTGTTGCTTTTCTTGTCTATCTTGCATCTAGTATAGCCAATATCACTATATCTAAGCAAATCAAACTCAAAATATCTAGGATATCATAAACTTAGTTTACTTGTACCAATAAGATATCTAAAAATTCTTTCAATTGTATTTTAAATGAGATTCTCTGAGATCATTCTGAAATCTAGCACACAAACAAACATGAACATTATGTATGATTTACTAGCAGTAAGATAGAGTAATGACCCAATCATATCTCTATAGACCTTTTGATCTACCTTTTTTCCATTTAGATCATTATCTAACTTTATACTTGAGCTTATGGGAGTTCTTAATTGCATACGCCCATTTTTAAGCCCATAAGTTGCGCCATTTTTCTTATTTACATCTATTAATATCCCAAGTTGTCCATCACTTTGGTCGTCATTCTTTGGCATTCTCTTGAGCTCATCTGCCTTAGAATCCATCCCAAACACCATTCATAGGGCAGGATTTGCTTCAAATATCAATTTCCTAGTCTGATCCTGAACACGATTAACACCATAGGCACATTCTGTGACTTAAATCCTGAAGGTGGTCCCCTCATAGACCGCGGTCTGAAGGCGGTCGCCCGATACCCGACGTTCATGCAAAGTTCGACCATAACTCTAATTTCTTGCTCTATTTGGACTCTAGATCATTTCTAGAGCTTATCTTCATCCTATCCCAATTAGATTACGACCCCTAAGCCTCATCTTTATCCTTTTGGATTTAAACTCCTTTTTCTAATTATTTTCAGATTTATCTCTCCCATGAGATAATTTCATCCTCTCTCTATAAATACCACCTTAATTTCAACGAGTTAAGGCTAATGATCAAGAGGAGATTGCAACCACGTCCCAAGGAGGTCGTAGGAGCATTGGGTCGCCTAGGAAGTAGCCCAAGCATTATGATTTCTTTCCTCACTCTCTCTAGTTCTTCCATGTTCTTCATGCATGCATTCTTCTAAATTCTTTTCTTCTTAGTTACCTCTACTCTCTTTTCAAATACGCTGTACAACACAAATTCCACACCTATGTTTAACCACCCTAGGTGTTTAAAATGTTAAACCACCAGGTATCTTCCCTTCCAAGTGTTCATGTTCTCAATGTTCTTAGAGTAGATACTACATAATAAGTGTTCTAATTGGATTTTCTCTTTGTTTTCTTCATCATGCCGAAACCCCATTAGGAGCATACGAATGAAGCCCTCCCTCTTGGCCGGTTGAGGAAGAAGGAAGCAGAATCTAGCATCTCCCTGCTCTTACTGTGAACGCGCCCAACATAGAGATTGCATTCAGAATGCGTTGAGTCCAAGATTGCCTTCAAGAGGACACCTACTCTTTGCCCGCATTCTACCTCTATGAGTTTTTGGGTTAGTTCTTTCATTTGTTTTTCTAAAGTAGTTAGCCTCCTTTTCATATGTACATCGTCAGGCACTTTCCTTGGTGGCGATTACGATTAGTTCTTCATTTTTTCTCTCTCCTACTCTTTATATTGGGGATAATTTCCATGATTACACTAATGACTTACACTTGTCAAAACTAAATTTCTTTAATAATTCCATAGTACACTTGGTTGACAAATGTGAGTTCTTTCCTTAATTTTTTTAATCTATAGTCTAAAAAAATAATTAAGCTCATCTCAAATTCTCTCTGTATTAGATATTCAAACAATTTATAGAGTGACTTATTAGTAGCCCCAAATATAATATCATCAACATATATTGGTACAATTAAGATTTCATCAAAGAAATTTTTAATAAATAAAGTGCTATTTACTTTACCTCTTGAAAAGCTATGTGAAAAAAGATAAGCACGTAACCTTTCATAGTAAGCTTTAGGAGCTTGTTTCAGACTATATAGTGCATTCCTTAATCGAAAAATATGATTAGGATATTTACTATTTTCAAAACCTAGAGGTGTTGAACCACTCACATCTACTTATCCCTTTGTTTTGGTGATAACTAAAATTCATGAATATCAAAAATATATTTAATAATAATTTTAAGTCTTGAATATCATCAATATATTTAATAATATTTTTAAAGTTATTTTGTTTCAATTGTTGTAAAAATAAATACATTAAAAGTCCACATCGATTACAATTCAATGTGTACCGATTGAAGACCAAGTGCTACATCAATTGTTAAAGAAGCCTCCATCGATTGGGGAACAATGTTCTATCGATTGGAGAACAAATTGTCTATCGATTGGTGAACAATGTTCCATCGATTGGAGAATAAAGGATCTATCGATTGATGTTTAAGTTTCTATCGATTGAAGACCTAATCCATTCTGATTGGCTTGTTTATCTTATCGATTGGTCTATATTTGTATCGATTGATGTGTTAGTGAGACTCTGATTAGTGATCTCGTCACTTATCATTCCAATTGGTGTTATAAATGTTATATCTTATCGATTAGTGACCAAAGAGCTTTAATATTATTCCGATTGATGTTATTTACATACCGATTGATGTTGATATGTTTTAAAATACATCGATTGATGAACAAAATGTCTTGACGCCAATTAAAATTCAGATATCCTTCAAAATCTTTAAGTTATTCATGTTGTGTGCTTTCTAACTTTTCATGATAGGTAAGAAAGGTGTCAGCCAAGAATGATGACTAAAAGGACTCCTTATTTCCTGCAAGAAAGAAAGACACTTACTTAATATAGCTGGTTGTCAGTAGAAAATGTGAACTAAAGGCAAACGAGGTATGGGTTGACTAACATGTTATGTATCTCTCTCTTACTATTCCCTTGTATGCATTAAATACATGCAGGTGCCTAGTTCTCTCATGAGGCATCCATTAGACACAGCTAAAGACCTTGAAAACATTCATAGAAGACTCTCTTATGTTCCAAGCATCTGTTAGACTCAAGAAGAGCAGAAGAAGAAAAAGCTCCAATGTTATCTCCTTAACGGTCCTCTTTAGCTGCTCTATAAAGGGTTGAAGGCTTTGAAGATAAAAATAGCATTGTGAGCATCCCTGAAGATCTTTATGAAAGAGTGTACATCCAGTGAGGAGCCTAATGACACACACACTCAAAGTAAAGAGAGAAAGAGCTCGAGCCTATTCACAGAAGATTGTGCCCAAGAAGAAATCATCTTAAGCCTTCAGGCATTCCAAGTAATCAAGCTCCATCTCTCCCTTCTCTCTCTGTGGGTTATTGTAAATCTGATAGAGAGAGTCTCTATCTGAGAGTCTTGAGTTCTTTCTATTAAATCTCTTAGCTCTCAGGTTGCTCTTTCTTTTCTAAAGAAGAGTAGGGTTGTTCCTCTTCTGGGGTGAAGAGAAGACCAGCTTGTGCTGGGTGTTGAGAACCTATTGAGGTTTGTACCAGTGAGTTGCTTTTGAGCTCACAAAAGAAGCACCTGAGTGAGGTTAAACAGTGGGTTGCCTTCTTGCTCGAAAAGAGAAAAAGACCTACTAAGGTGCTGGGTGTATTCCCCTTTGTGTAGAAGGGAAAACCAATAGGGAGTTGGGTATTGTATGTCCTTAAGGGAGACTGTTCCCTTGGTTAGTGAAATCTCAAGAGGTTGCTTAGGGGCTAGACGTAGGACTTCCATTTGGGAAGGGCCGAATCAGGATAAAATTTGTGTTCTGTATGTGATTATCTTATTATATTGCTTCCACGCTCTTAATCTTTCATTGCACACAGTTACATTCACTAACCAAAGTTTAAAGTGTTTGCTTTGATTTTAGATTTCTGTTTCAACATATTCACCCCCCCCCCCTCTAGGTGCTTGTTGCTTGCTGCCGTGGGCCAACAAGAGGTTGTTTAACATAAACTTCTCTTTTTATAAAACCATTTAAAAAACACTTTTAACATCCATCTAATACAAATTGATATTCAAAGATGATGCATAAGTTAATAAAATTCTAATTGTCTCTAGTCTAGCAACTAGAACATATATCTCATCAAAATCAATTTTCTCTTCTTGGGAATATCCTTAAGTCACCAGTTTGGCCTTGTTTCTAGTAACCACTCATGATTCTGCCAACTTGTTTCTGAAAAATCCATTTGATTCCAATGATTAGATGGTCAGAAGGTCTAAGCACAAGAGTCTAAACCTAGTTGTATTGGAACTGGTTATGTTTCTCCTATATGGCTAGGATCCAAGACACATCTCTCAGTGCATCATTGACTGTCCAAAGCTCAATTTGAGAAACAAATCTAGATTATCACATGCTACAGACATACCTCTTGTTCTTACCTTATCTTGAGGATTATCTATTATATTTTCCTTTGGATGATCCATGTGATATTTTCACTCTTTGGGCAGATCTTTATGAGATTCTTCTTGTTCATGTAGATCTTCCAAGGGTGGATCTTCAATCTTTTCCTCCACATTAATTTGTTCTATTTCCCTGCTAAGATCATCAGTAATATCTTCTTCCTTCTTTTTTTAAAGAGTAGTTTTATCAAATAAAATATGTACTATTTGTTCAACTAATAATATTCTTCTATTGAAAATTTTATAGCCTCTTAGTTTAGACACATCTCTTAAAAATATTCCTTCATCACATTTAGCATCTAATTTACTTAAGTTATCTTTACTATTGTTAAAATGAAGCACTTACAACTAAATGGTCGAAGATGAATAATGTTTATCTTCTTCTCTTTTTATAGCTCATAAGGTGTCTTCTTCAATGTAGGTCTAATCATAGCTCTATTGATGATGTAGCAAATTGTGTTCACTACTTCAGTCCAAAAGTATCTTGACAAATTGTAGCCTGATAACATTGTTCTTGTCATATCTAGCAATATTCTATTCTTTCTCTTAGCTACACCATTTTGTTGAGAAGTTCTTGGTGCTGAAAATTATGTTCAATGTCATTTTTTTTTCATAGTACTTGATGAACTCTTCATTCTTGAATTCTCTACCATGATATGATCTTAGACTGATTGTTGTAAGCTTCTGACTTTTCTAAACAACATTCTGAACTTTAGGAATGTAGAAAATGTTTCACATTAATTTATTTTCCAGAAGAGATACCCAAGTGTATCTAGAGAAATTATCAACTATTACAAATCCATATAACTTTTCTCCAAGACTTGTAGTTCTTATAGGTCCAAAAAGATCCATGTGAATTAGCTCAAGTGGCTTTGAGGTTGTCATAATGTTCTTGGACTAAAAATATGTCTTGATCTGCTTCCCTTTTGCACAAGCTGAGTAGATGCCATAATCCTTCTTCTTCTTCTTCTTTTTTGACAATTAGAATCCTTTATTTTCAACTTTGGAAGACCTTCTACTAAGTCATATTTTACTAACTTTTTGATCACTAAAGTGCTTAATGACCTAACCTTCTATGGCATAAATCAGTTATTTCTTCTTGCTTGGTTGTAAGACAGATCTATTTCCTTTAATTCTGCCAATTGAAGGGTATAAAGATTTTTTACTCTGTTGGCTTTAAAAATCACTTGATTATCTTTCATAATTATGCACTTGTCATTATAAAATTGAACTAAATGATCTTTATCACAGAGTTAACTAATAATAATCAAATTATATGCTTAAGACCTTTTATACAAAGAACTTCTTCAATCAAATCTCTTGATTTAGTTCCAATACTACCACAATTTATGGCTTTCCCTTTACCATTATCTTATATTACTTGACCTTCTTAAGTTCTAAATTTTGTAAATAATCTTCAGTCATTAGTCATATGTCTTGAACACTCACTTTCCAAATACTATTTAGATGCTTTAAGGCAGTTATGCCAACAAAACCAAGTTGAGATTTTTGGTACCCAAATATTTTTGGATCTTTGACAGTTAGTTTTTGGAATCCAATATAGGTGTCTAGTTGTGCATGTGCTAATTGTGAGACCTAACTTATTATAGTGTGTGCAACAGAGAATATGAGCATGTTTTGATTATGTTTTATAATTATTATGTTATATTTTTGTTTATATAATGGTTGCTTTACTTTTCTTGCTTTATTTATTAATTTTTCTTTTACAAATTTAGGTGTTGGATATACTTCAAGATATATTATATTTTCTTCATTTTCAAGTTGTTTATATCATACATCATATTTCTTTTTACTGATCTAACAACTTTTAGTTTTACTACTAAAGATGTTTTGCCCTTAGTTAGTTTATCTAAATATGCTTTTAGATATTCATTTTCCTCTTTTTAATTTACTTCACCTTTATTTTCATTTCTTTAAATCTTCATACAGCAAACTGTTTGTTT
The DNA here is from genome assembly GCA_014218235.1 of Colocasia esculenta. NCBI lineage: Eukaryota > Viridiplantae > Streptophyta > Magnoliopsida > Alismatales > Araceae > Colocasia > Colocasia esculenta. The sequence continues at coordinate 8,469,320 of CM024766.1, read as the reverse complement.
GTTTAGTTTCATTAATTGTTCCTTTAGTCTTTCTAATTCTGACTTAAGATCAATATTATCCTTTTCTACATTAGTGAAATTATTTTTAAGTATTTTCAGTTACTTGGTTATAACTTTATATTTCTCATATAGTTCGTTAAAGGCTTCTTTTAAGCTATCAAAATCAGATTCAAAATAAGATTTAAAAGGAGTTTTAGAATTTATCTAGTCTAGTCCTGTCATGACGCTAGATTGACTTGTTCATCTTCTAACTTCGAGCTAGATGAATTTGATGATGTTGCTTCTTCATTGTCCCAAGTTGTTGTCATTGCCTTCTTCTTGTATTTCTTTTCTTTTCCCTTCTTCTTCTCAAATTTTTTCCTTTTCAACTTTGGACGGTTATCCTTTAGATGTCCAAGCTACTTAAATTCATAGCATATGGGTTCCTTGCTTTTCTTTTCTTTTTGTAGAATCTTTTTTATCCAAACTTCTTCTTCTTTGCCAAGATTTTATGATGTTTTCTTGAAAGCATGGATCCATCTTCATCACTATCTTCAAAATTTTCACCTGCATCTTCTGAGCTAGAAGAGGAGGAAGGAGCTACAACTTTTAAGGCATTAATTATGGCTCTTTTTTTAGAAGAACTTTTTGTAAACCATTCCATGTTAATTTCATGAGTCATAAGTGATCCAATAAACTTATCTAAATTAAGTTTAGAAAGATCATTCACTTTTTCTATAGCTATTAATTTAGGTATCCAAGGTTGTGTTAATGATCTTAAGATTTTTTTGACTGTTTCCTTCTGTGTATAGTTTTTACCTAGATATACTAATCTATTAGTTATATTTGTGAACCTAGAATGGAGTACTGGCGTATAAATTGTTCAAGGTACGTTTGAGCCGACTACTCTCGACAGTTGCTTTTCATAGCATTAAATAGATATATAAAGTAAGGTTTTCCGGATCGGAATCGGGAGGCGAATCAGATTTTTCTTGATCCGATTCGATTCCCCCCGAATCGACCCGAATTGATCCGAATCGAATCGATTCTCATGGGTATAATATATATTATATATATAATATATCATATATATGATATTTATAATGTATAATATATATTATATCCATGATATAATAATATTATATATATGAGACGAATCGGACCGAATCGATGGAATCGAGAATCGGGTTTTCCATGATTCGCCCCGATTCGGGAGAATCAGGCCGATCCGATTCGATCCGCCAAACCATGATATAAAGTAAGATACATATATATATATATATATATATATATAGATATATATATATATATATATATATATATATATATATTTGAAACAATATTTTTTAATAACATGACTAGGATTCTGAAATGACAAATCATATTAAAATATTTATGGAATATCATACTTAGAAACTTTAGTTATGTAGAGAATATTTTATTGTGAATGAAAATCTTTTTGTATGACACTATTTTGTAAAGAAAATTTGTCTAAGTCTTTATAAGGAAAATTAGTGATAATATTTTCTTAAACGAAAATATTGGAGATTGAGTCTACTATTAAACAAACATTCAAGAAATAATAATTAAACATTGACCGATACAATTATACAAATAAAACAGTTAACTTCGACTTGAGGTTTGACTACTGAAGAAAGTCATAGTATAAGTTGAAGCAAACATCGACTTGAAGTTCGACTACTGGGAAGTTCTTCAGTCGGAGTGAACATCGATTGTCAAGAAAATATATCAATTGAAGTAGACTTCGACTCATGAAGTGAGTCAACTATAGTCGGAGTTAGACTTCGACTCATGAAGTGAGTCAACAACAGTCGAAGTTAGATCGACTTCGACTAATATATCAAGTTGGAGTTCAACTTCGACTTATGTTATAAGTCTTCTTCAGTTGGAGTTAGACTTCGACTGCTGAGGAAACTTATACTTCAGTTGATTTCAGACTTCGACTCTTAAAGTGACCTAGGCTTCAGAATATAAGATATTCAGTCGATCTTACACTTCGTCGATTTTACTCCGTTCTTTTGTATACTATTCAGAGTTGTATTTTAGACTAGTACGACATTCAATATTCATAAAAATTCTTTTGAAAACAATTTGTGTTGAATAAATTCATTTGATTATCGAATAATTTTTTGTCAATAATATGAAATACAATTTGTTATCATGAAAAAAAGGAAAAATGAAGCATAATTAAGATGTAAAAACTAGCAAATTATAATGCAATTAAATTCTAGATTGCACGTGATCTCAATAGTAACCATAAGGCGGCCAACAAATTAGGCTATACTAGTAAGTAGTAGGGGTAACTTGGAAACTAAAAACACCCCTCTCGTGAAAGCACAGTACGCCTATACTATATCGTGCTTGAGAGAGTCTAGTTCTCAAACACGGCCAATCCAGTACTCCTATTTTTATTCTTCTTTTAATTTTTATTCTTCTTTTAATTTTTATTCTTCTTTTAATTTTTAATATTAATTTTGAATGTGAATGGGACCAAATTGGGCACGCTTCAATTTGTACTATACAGAGAAGAATTGGTCCAACAGTGCGTGGAATACGCCATCTGCAGGAATGAATTCTAGATAGTCTTCCTTGCATAATGTTTTCTTTTTGGAAATTTACATACATATCTTTAAAATTCATTGTATTCAAATGTATATCTCAAAATTTTATATATTATATTTTATATCTCTATATTCTATATATATTTGTATATCCTTCCTATTTGATTCTTTCTATTTAATCAACCACAATTAGGTTAAGAGGGGAAAAAATACCCTCTATAACTCTAGAGAAAATTAATACATTCTCTCTCTCCCACCTACACACCACAGTTGCTCTCTCTCTCTCTCTCTCTCTCTCTCTCTCTCTCACACACACACACACACACACACACACACATACACACACACACACACATAAACCTAGTTTGATGGACTAGACTCTCTCCACCACCGACGTCAAAGGGCACCCCTCTCTCCCAATGTAGTATTCCCCTCCCACTAATCACCCCTCTCTCTCTCTCTAATGAGAATGTGAACAATGACTTGTAGCCTACTATCTCCATCCTACACTCAAATATGAGCATGAGTTTGCATACATGGATGAGTTGATAATTGATGTGACGTTCATGGTGGATAGGATGCTATAGAATCCTACTAGTGTTGCAGAAGCCCTAGATGTGGTAAATGTAAGTGACCTAACATTTGGTGTATATCTATCGATGCAATTACAAACCTCTAATTCCATCATTTATCGATTGGCAAATGAAATATTTTTGGGAGGGAGTTGGCTCATTTGCTGAAACATCAACCATTACAGCATAGGCAAGGACGCTTAATCCAAGTAACCAAAGTTAAACCTTCCAATTACATCATTTCTTATAATGAAATTCCTCTTCAGTTCGTAGTTGAGTGGTGGCTTAGCTATGGTAAGAGTGCACCTGAATTAAAAGACATTACGATTAAAGTGTTATTCATACATCATCTTTTAGTGGATGGGAGAGGATTGGAGCACTTTCGAATTTATACCCACCAAATTAAGGAATAGATTATGTCACCGAATAATGGACAACTTGGTATACGTTCACTACAACATGAGGTTGTGACAAACATGTATAAATAGACACAAGAAGAGGGGAGAGAGATTTTGATCCCACTAATATTACCTACCCGAGGGATGATGAAGATCCCATGGTAGCATAGATTGCCAAGACAACTATAGAGTAGGGTGAGTTTGAGCTTGATGAAGATGCCGATGATCCAGAAGATCCACCATGGCCCAACATTTTTCTAGCTTCTTTTATTGAGAGACACACTACATGATTAGATGCCTAGGATACCAAGTAGACAACTCCAACCCCGATGACTTGAGAGGATGATGAGGTAGATCTAGATGATGACATTGTTGTGGGGAGCATTACTAGATATGATTGTGGATCTACTGCTATACATGAAGATGATGATGTAGCTTTTAATAGATTGATGATGATGCACGCCTCTCCCCCACCTCAACTACCCCCTCCTACTCCATTGCAAGCTAGGGATAGCAGTAGAGTCCAACAAACATAATCTCATCACAAGAGGTTGTTTGCATTCAAATGTTACTTTATTTAGTATTTACAACTGCATGTTAACTTCATTCTGCAATCACACCCTTTCTTCACTGGCAACTAAAAGATGGCTAGCCTCTCCGAAATTAAAATGTGGAAAGGGTGGTTCAAAGATAGCCACTGTAAAAAAAAAGGGTGGACAATCACTTTATTCGCCTCTGGGAAGCATAAGAAGAAGGTGTTAGAAGATCCATTGGATATCGTAGATACAGAGACATTCAACGAACATGAGGATAATGTGACTCTTTCTCTGTTTGATCCACCACAATTAATGTAGGAGTATTGGAGATGACTCTTCTAGGAGTACACACTATGGATCTTCTTCTCCTAGTGGAGACGGCGGCAGCGATGTTGGCAATAGTGGTGGAGGCGGTCAGGGTAGTGGTGGTGACTTCACTGGTAAGGACTTCATGTATGTTACACAACATGACAGAGATCACGGTGTGCCAACTATGCTATAGAGGTGATACAAACAAAATAGAAAAGGAAGGAGGAGTTTTGTGGCAGAAATAATAGCTAATGGGACATATTGTCTAGTTTTGAGAGATTAAGCACATAAGAGAATAGCTTGTCTGACGCCACCAGTGAGGGTCACTACATATTTTTAGAATACCTCTTCTCAGGCTATGGTACTATAGATCCACAGACACATGACTATGGTTATAGTTAGTGGTGTCTACATGCTACTTATTTTCACTCAGCAACTTAGCCTACTATATATCGTCAAAGATCGAGGCACTACGAAAAATATGTCCATATGTACGACCAATCATATACATCATATGTGTTGTATGCTGAATACCTACAATATGTATTAACGACATTCAACATTATATTTTTTGGAGATTGAGGAGTTATACAAAGCATTATGAAGGTTATGTGAGCATACGTAGAATTTTGATGATAGGTATGACATTTCTTAAATATAATCATCTATTTATGTATGATTATTTATTTCTCACCACAAATTAGTGTTAAATTTTGATGATATAGATGTTGCATGATCCACATCAACTTGCCTAGGCACATTGATACACAATAGATGAGGACCAATGATTTATTGCATGTATTGTGGATATCGTATCACCGAGATCCACCAATTTTTAAAGTATCTAACCGGTGTTGACAAAGACTGCATATATTGTGCCTTAGTTACTCGAGACATGCAAGTTCAATTCTACAAAGGTTTACAAGATGGCACACTTAGTGCCATGAGGCAAGCTCTATCTACGTCTAGAGATCCCACCACTAATCCTCTCCTCTAGAGCAACAAACATTAATGTTGTCAAACAATTTTTAATGGAGTTCAACATCCCCATTACTGCAATACATGCACCTTCATTTGTTGACATGATTCGAGTCTTATCCACAAAGCCATGCCCACCTATACCCACCCAATTGGATATCGCATTTGGAGTTCATGAGTCATAAGAGGACATTGACTGTAGCAACCCGATATTTTAATAAATAAATCAATCAAAAAATTTAAAGAAAATGAATTAATTAAAACTCATTAAACAAAAAGAAGTAATGGGCTTTGTTAAATAGATCATATAAAAGTTATTGGGCCAAAATAGGGATTTTTAAAAGTTGGATAAGAGAAAAATACCCTAAATTCTTATCTTTAATGTTTCCTAAAATAAAAAGAGCTATTAAATCATTAAAATAGTTAATATGTGTTGGAATTGGACTCCTAACCCTATCCTAATTGGCTAGGTATGAATTTGGATCCCAACCTAACCCAATTAGGAGGTGGAAAGCTTGGAAGGTTGGAAGACATAGGGAAACTCGAAATTTAATAGGAATTAGAGTTGTAGGAATAGAAACACTAGGTGTTTAAATACACCCCTACCTTTTCATGGCCGACCCTATTGCATTGCTCAGACTTGCTGGACGTGGAGGAGAGGCCAAAGGAAGGGAGAAATCATGGGGAGAAGGCTTGCTCAAGATCTACCACCTGTTCTTTGAGTTCTAAGCCTTAGGAGTTAAATCAACCCAAAGGTAGGTATTCTCACAAGCTAAACCTATTTAATCTCGATTGTAGGATGTACTGAACATCAGGAACAAAAGACCTCTATATTCCCTCTTTTTCATCAACCCTATCTTGAGATCTTTATTTTTGAAGTTTTGTTGTCATCATGACCCCGAACCCTCATGTTGATTCTAGATCTCCTTTTATACTTGATCTCGTGTGATGAAATTTTTATTGTACATACTACTCAATGTCAGGAATCGTTTGCCACCGTTTCCCAAATTCTATGAGTATCACTCAAATTAATTCTTTTTCCATCACTGCATCCTGTTCTGTGTTCTTAGTGAAAGTACTTGATCAAAGCTTGTCAGAACCATGATTATTTTCTAATTCCTATTTACTATGTGTACTTTCGCATGTCTAGATTCATTTGAAATTGGTTTCATGATTTTTAATCATCTGTACACCGAGATCTCAATTCTTAAACTGCCCTGTATCAAAGCTTGAGAAACTTGGACCGCAATCCAAGGCAAGCTATTTCCTTTTCGGGCTCAGGCACAGAACCTGAGAACGCGACGGCCTGATAGGTTGCGTTCTCAGGGGCTGATCGCGACCAGAAACCTGTCGCTTTATGAACGCGACAGGAACTGGCGTCGCGTTCTGGCTGTCTGTCCTGACCGATCTATCGCGACCTTTAAAAGACTCTGTCGCGTTTTGGATATACCCTATCGCATTCCTTACAGGGGTACGTCGCCTTCTGAACTTTTATGTATAAACCCTAGATTTTTGGTGCTCTTGTCTTTCTACAGTGATTATACCTCCTGTTAACAGTCTTAAACGCAATGAATAAAGATGCTATAATATGAACATATATTGATTAATTTAAAAGACACACACATGATCTTTTCATATCCATGATTCTCTTTATCACATGCACATACTTGTAATCATTCCTTATGACTTGACTTGGCATGAAAATATCTCATAATATATCTGGTAATTTACTTTAGTAATGTATTTAAATTGTCCTATTTTTAATGGACTTGTCTTCGTTTCTCGCGATGTGTTGGAATACCGTTACCGATGCTCCATTGTTCTAGAATTCCTCTGGAATGTCGAGCACTTTATTTCCATATACACACTTTCTCTTGACTTGGACAAACTCTCCGTCGGATATTCCTTCTGTCGGACTAGTGAATCATTGTTCAATACCTCCGTAAGTCTCCTCTGTCCATGGATTCTCGCATGGTCGACGAGCTGGTTATACCCTCAATACCTATGATACCCTTTAGGGATCAGTAAGATCCAAACGGCCTTAGAATGCTCTCTCTCTCTTATCATGAGATCACGCCGGACCTCTGGACTATGCTCGTGGCTTGACCAGTGGCTGGTTCGTGAATTCTACCAGACTGCCAGCACCCATTATGCGTGTTGTGTAACCGTTACTATCGTCTGTTTATTGTTGTTTCATGCGTAACGACCACTAGCTCTCATCTATACTCTACTCGCCCATCTATTCACGTTCTCTATACACTCGTCTATTCATCAAGTACTCTCATCTATTCTTGGTACTCTCTATGGCCATTGACTGATTGTCTAAAGATAAATAATATGACTAATACTTGACAATATAAAGGGCCCGGTCTAGTCCTGAGAGGTGCGCCAAAAAGTGCTAGTACTCGCGGGAGTTAACTGACCAGAGTGTTTGACATTATACTTAAGTACTATCTATCTCGACTATCTGTATGACAATCAAAGTGCTATGCTATACTCGCCTTGTAGTGCTATCGTGAATTATATTGTGTTATTTGTGCTATGGCCATCTTGCTCTTGTGTTATGCTCGACACTTGTGCTATATGAATCATGTTATCATGATATCACTTGCTTGACATTACTTGACTCTCATTCTAGATCATTAGTTTCTCTGCATTTTAATACATTAATCATTTAAAGCATGCCTGATCATGAGATTTAAGTCCTACTGGGTGTTATCGCTCACCTTGCGTTATTTGTTATGTGTTCTCAGGTGAGACCGAGGATGATACTTACACTCATGAGGACGGAAATGACCAAGAGTGATGTCAAGAGTACCCTGGCGTCTTAGTATTATGTTAGAGTCTTAGTTTAGTCTTTACTTTTATTCGATGTAATTAGGCCCTATAGAATGACTATGATATTAGTGGTTGTAATAGACATTTGAGAAATTATTAATGAAATGCATTTACTTTAGCATTTATTCTTGGACCAATAGTTTGATGTCTATTATATGCTCTGTACCTGTTTACTTGCAACTGCCTCACGTTCCGATATTCCGCATCGGGGGTGTGACATTGACTAAAATGACTTTTCATCTGACTTTGGTCCAAGTATTTCACATGATGATTGACATTGTAAACACTTTAATTATGCATGCCTTTTAATGTTATTAATATTTAGTAATGTTATGTCATTCACTATATCCATCCCTTTTTCCACATGGTATGCGTTGAACATGTGAAATGGGTTAAAAATAAAAAATAGCAAAAATATTAATTTCATAAAAAATTAAAGAGATTTTTATAAATAAATCATTGTGAGGAGTGAATTTGCAACAAAAAACATTCCTTAAAATGTATTAATTGACATACCCTTGTCTAAAATTAAATAGTGTAAATATGCCATTACGATCGCCAAACGATGACATATTTGCAAAGTGATTTAGTGCAAATTCACTTCTAACAATAGTTTATTTGCAAAAAACTCAAAAGCAAAACCACAAAACAATTTGAATTCTGCAAAAAAAAAAACAGATTGTTTGGGCCAGACGCCCCCAATTGTGGTACAATATGGACCACCAGACCAACCTCCACTACGGTATGACAATTTGGCGGCCACAATTGGGCCGATCCAACCAACCTTGAGAAAAGGTAACACACTTAATAGACATGAGGAATGTTCCGGTGCCTCTCTTTCCTGATATATATTCTTGTCTAGCTAGCTATTCCGTCTCAAATGGGATGACGGAGAAAATAAGTAATTTAAACTTAATATTCCCAGTAATTTAAACTTAATTTAAACTTAATATCTTCACTCTATCTCCGGTGTATTCAAATACCAAACATGTCCTTTAAGACACACCACTCTTCAAGCTAGAGCCTTCCCTATTGAAATATGTGTTGCACTTGCCAATTGTATTTTTTTAAGTATAATTTTGACTTTTTCATTGGTCAATGTATTAAGGACACATTGTGTCTACCCAATAAAAAAAAGTGTTTTAAAAAGTGCTGACAAATACAACAAATATTTTTTCCAATATTATTTTTCACACCCATTACTCTTGAGAAAGGTGTGTACTAAAATAACACGCTAAAGGTTATGTTTGGTATTTGGATAGACTGGAGAGTCTATCCAAATATCAAACATAGGGTGTACCACTTGACACTAAGTTAAAAAACAAAAAAGATTGGAAGAGATATTAAAATCCTCTGAGAACAAGTGACATCTCTAGAGTGTACCCAACTTAATTCATATATTTTGAAATGCATCTAAATATTTCTCCCAACTCTTTTGCTTCGGTATTCCATTCGATCGTACAACCTCCAATTTTCGACACCTATTAAAGGTGTACCACTTGTCGTTGGAAGTTAAAAAAAATGAGATTAGAGAAGATATCAACAATCTTCTAGGCACACCCCTAATGGGTGTGCCCAATTTAATATATATATATATATTTTTTTTTAATGTAAGCTAAATATTTCTCCTAATAACTCTTTTGCTTCGGTATTCCATTTGGCGTACCGTACTTGTGGAATTAATACCCTCTAATCATATCTACTTCACCGCGAACCAACCTAACAAGACAAAGCCTATCATATTATAGCGAGCATGTTTCAAAATGAAATACGCAGCATCATGGAACTCCTGTGTTCATCACGTTTGTAAATATCGTTTTATTTAGAGTAATAATATGGACTCTTTTATCACACCGGGGACATGAACTCGATTCAACTCGAGCAACAAGAAAACCACACAGACCCCCTCGAGAGGTCAGTTCATCTCAAAAGAACGTGACTCGCGGCGCATCCCATGAAAAAGGTTAGCAAAATAGCTCTCAAATGACCAAACTATCCGTACCATGATTATTATAACAATAAAACACAGCTTTGCCTGACGCAATCCTCGTTAGCCAAAGTTAACATTTCGTCAAACAGTTCCCCGTCAAAAGATCACCACCTTTTACTCCGTTGGCAACACGGTACGTGCTATTGTTTTGTTCCCCTTGGGCACTCTCATCATTACACACGGACTACCTTTCCTGCTCCTCCTCGACACCAACCATGTACAACCCGCACTACCTCAAAAGTCTCAAACACCCTTCGCACCTTATTTGCTCATCCTTTTTCCCCCAAAAGAGAAAAGAGATTTTTACATATACCCTTGTAAAGTTTATATTATATATATATATACCTCTGATCTATATTAATTATCTAAAATACTTCTTATTCATGAGAATAATTGCAGCTATACACTTGCCGTCACTGTAGTTATGGTTAAGAAGCAAAGTTTTGCAGGCATATATATGTGAATTCATATTTTATAGAGGAACACATGCAAAAAGATCACTACTGTCTCAAGATTTCCATCACATCAACTAAATATTTGCCCACATTGACGGTTGGTCAACTCTAAGGATATAGCTGCAACTATAACCATAGATAAAAGGCATTTTAGATAATTAATATAGATCAAGAATCCACATGTAAAATGAAGAGTTATAGGGGTATCTGTGTAAAAAATCTAAAAGTAAAAGGTCAAAGAAAAGCCCCCGAACCCACACGGCCACACCACACCGACCACACCACGCGCGAGCCCCCACTCGCCGCCGCCTTCTGTCGCAGACAGCGATGACATAACGAACGCACACACACTTGGCCGGTGGCTATATGAAAGACGACGAGGCCAGCGCACATGAAGAGTTGGGAGGGGAGGTCCCTGCACGGTGGTGCCCCCCTTCTCCCCACCCAGCTGTTGCGCACATGGCCGCGCCCCCTCCTCCTCGGCAGAGCAGAGCCGAGAACCCCCACCACTTGTACACCCCCCCACTTGCGCAAATCCGGAAGAACTGAACTAACGAGAAAGAAAAATATTCCTCTCTCTCTCCTTCTCGGAATCCGATGAAGGGTTCTGCCTATGAGATTGTTATTACTATTATATGAGGCATCTGATCCGAAGAGGGAACCCAGTTGCTCAGTATCGTCGGAACAAGAACGAATCAAAGAACAAAGTGCAGTAGCAGCAGCAGCAATTGAACAATGGGAAGTGGAAAGAGTCACCACCATATGATATAGTAACGAATATCGCACACACATTTCGGTTTTTTGCACTACAGCAAGCAGTCTCGACTCAAAACAGCAGAACATGTCTATCGATAGAAGAGAACCAACCAACGAACCAACCATCTGGGGGTGCCAAGCCCAGGAAATATAAAGAGTGATGAATTCATCAGATCATGGAGATGAAGGAAGGGAACCTACTCGCGTCCTGGTCCACGGCCGGCGGAGGCGGCCGAGAACCTCATAAGCGAGAGCGACCTACAGCGCGTAGGCCGCCGCGACGACCCCGAGCAGCGCGGATCCGGCGGCGAAGGCCCAGCTCGCGGACGGGGCGGAGGCGGCGTTGCCGGGAGTGGTGGACGCGGGGGCGGGGGCGGAGGCGGGCGGGATAGAGATGGACGGCGCTGGGGCGGCCGCGGGCGGCGCTGGCGGAGAGGAGGCTGAGGGAGGGCTGGAGGCGGGGGTGGGAGAAGATGGGCTTGGGGGAGTGGCGGCGACGGGGGCGGGGGTAGGGGCGGCCTTGGTGGGGGGACCCGGGGCGAGAGAAGGGGTGGGAGGGGCGGGTTTGGGGGCCGGCCCGGGTGCTTGAGCAGATGCGGCGGTGGCCAGAAGGGCGAGCGCCAAGAAGAGGGCCTGCAGGCGGAGACCAGACGCGGCCATCTCCTTCTCCATCTACTGCTGCTGCTGCTGGTGGTGGTCTGAGTGCGCCTTCTCTCTTTCTGTCTTCTTCGTTTGAAGTGCGTGTGTTAAAAAAGGGAATGAAGAGAGAGAGAGAGAGATCCGTGGAGGGACGCGTTACGAGCGAGTGGGAGGTTATAAGGGCCGCGGTGGGCGAGTCGGTTTGAGAGAGAGAGAGAGAGAGAGAGAGAGAGAGAGAGAGAGATTGGACTCTTGAAAGAGAGAGTTTATAATTGTTAAAAGATTCCTCTGACTCTGAAAGAGAGAGTTTGTAATTGTTAAAAGACACTGGCCATCTTCCCCCTATCTGGATGAGGCACACAAAGGAGTCTAGGAAGATGGCCGCCACACCCCAATGGCAGAATCATCGAAGCATGACAGAAAAAAAAAAAAAAAAACTAGTGGGCACTTTAGAAAAATTTCACATGCACACATTCTTCTCAAAGTATTTAAACAAAATTATATTAATTAAGTCTATTACAAGCCAGTTACAAAAAATTTACACCATGTATAGTGGAAAGACTAGCAACAATAAAAAAAAAGGTCTGCCTAAGAACTTGGAGCTTTTGGTGACAGAGTGGTAGCTCTGGCTTCTCAGCACTATCTCGTCACGATTCACGAACAATTTATCCAAGTTGTACAGATTTGTTGGCATACTAGTCCTTCGGCAACTTCACCGGCCATGACTTTATATCTAAAGCTGAAGGGTATAAGAACCATGCCTCGAGGTTGGAATAAATCAATTTTTGGTAATGTTCACGTTAACCTCTCCAAGGCTGAGGACTTTGTTTTGCAGGCTGAGCATATGTATGATGTTGGGTAGAAGAAGGGTGGATGCAAGTTTTAGGGAAAACTCAAGGTTTGGTAGGAGAGTGTGCCTTGTGTGTTTATGGGTTTTGTCTCATATTGGAAAACACAAATAAGGGAGTGGCATTTATAAGTCCTTGTGGTTCTAAAGACTTGTTCCTATGGAACTAGAAGGAGGTATGCCCAAGACCATGCGTGCCCGCCCGCCGGCCGACCTGGGCGGGCGGCGCGCGTATGAGGTGATTGCGGGCCTTATTGGGCCATCACTCTTTTTTCCAATTTATTTTTCCCTTTTTGCTTGGAGGGCTTGTGGGACGCGCCCGTCCCTGAAGATGTGAACTGGCGTGTAGTGGGGCGTGGGTGGTTGTGATAAGGAGAGAGAAAGAAATCGAGTTGACTAAGTCTTCTTCCTGAAGAAACCTCTCTGCAGTCTCTCTCTCGCTCTCCGTCTGCAACGCCATGCACACCACCGGGGAATCGCTCTTTGCTGGTCGCTTCTTGCCCTTGCCCTTGACGCAGACATCGTCATCACTGCTTGCCGTTGGGGTGCTACGCCTTCCTCTCCGCCACCGACTGCCTCGTTCTCCGCATCGTCAGTGTTCAGTGCATGCTTCTTTTGCCATACATTCAATAGAGATCCTTCTTTACATATTAGATAGCTTTCATTTTACGAGATCAACATTGTGCGACTGTCATCTCGTTAGATGTGGTTGTACTCTAGGAGAAGATTGTCGTTTCCTTCTCGCACCTATAGTGGGGGCGATATCTTCTCTAAGTTCCTTTTGGAACACCTCCACTGTCTATATATAATATATATATATATATATATATATATATATATATATATTCAACATGTATACTCTGTTGTCATTATCTTGGAATGATACCTCTGTTGATTTACGCAAACTTGTATTATGTCGCTATGATTGCACTGCATGGATTATGGATGTTCTATCGCCATGTGAAACCTATTATACCCACTATTTTCATAACAGTCTTAGAGAATATATCGTTTAACATGGCGTCGTCATCTGTTACTCTCAACCTAAAAGTAGACATGTCCATGATGTCAGCGAAATTCACAGGGCAACACTTCAAGTGTTGGCAACAACGCATGTGGATATGGTTTACTATGATTGGGTTGATCTCCGTGATTGAATCTGACTCACCCAAAGTGATTGAGAATGATCCCGAAAGTGTTAAGAAGGCTATGGAATGGAAGGAAAGAGATCGCATAAGTCATGGATGCATTCTTACTGCTTTATCGGATGTCCTATTCTATGTATACAGTACTTCGACACTCCTAACCTCCAAGGCACTATGGGATGAGCTTGACAGAAAATACAACACTGAGGACCAAGGTCTAGAAAAATATTCTATCGGTAAATTTCTCAAGTTTCACATGGTTGAGGGCAGACCTATCTCTGAATAGGCACATGCGTTTCTTCTTATGATCCATGGCTTGGCTGAGGGTGAAATGAAACCCTAAAAAAAGTTTCAGGTTATGTGCATTATTGAGGAATTTCCTAAATCCTGGGAGGACTTTGGAATGGCCCTAAAACATAGAAAGGGTGTTATTTCTCTAGATGACCTGATGAGAGCCATTGCCATAGAGGATGAACATAAGAAGGAGAAACCTGTGATGCATGTAGAGGCTAGTGCTAACATAGTCATGAAAAACAAGTTTAAAGATTTCAAAGGCAAATCCAAGGTTGATTCTAATGCACAGGTTAAACCCAAGGGTAAAATCAAGAAGAAGAAGAAGCAAAGTGATTGCTGGGTCTGTGGTCAGAAAGGTCATTTTCGTGGTGATTGTCCTAAAAGGAAGGAAAAGACAGGCCTACAGACTGTTGTTGTTCCACCTCGGGTCAATGTAGTGACCGCTGGTGCTTCTCCTGGAGACACGTATATTACTCTTAACCCTCATTTGTTCTCTATGTATGAACCTTGTGAATGGTTGGTAGACACAGGAGCCAATGTACACTTATGTGCTGACAGGGCTAATTTTGTATCATACCAGGGCATCCATGACTGCTCTGTGACTATGGGGAATGGCAGCACTACGAGGGTGAGGGAATTGGATGTGTGGACCTGAAGTTTACTTCGGGGCGCGAACTGTCTCTTCATCGTGCACACCATGTTCCTAGTATTAGGAGAAATATTTTATCGAGTTCTAGTTTAGTTAGAGAGGGTTATGAACTCAGCTTTAATGTAATAAAGTTGTGATACTTCGTCTCAAATCTTTTATTGGTAAAGGCTATTTATCTGATGGGTTGTTTAAAGTGCATGTGAGTCATGTGATGAATGAATGCTTAGATGTTGATACATCTGTTCCAGTTGCTTTTAATGTTACAGATTCATCTGATTTATGGCATGGACGTCTAGGTCATTTAAATTTCAACTCTTTGAAACATATGATGAACCTGAATTTGATTCCTAAGCATGCTATTGATAAAACCAAAAAATGTGATATCTGTGTGCAGGCCAAACAGCCTAGGAAACCCTTTCATTCTGTGGTTAGAGATTCAAAAATTCTGGATCTAGTACATTCAAATATCTGTGAATTTAATGGTGTGCTAACTAGGGATCATAAAATGTATTTTATTACTTTTATAGATGACTGTAGTAGATACTGTTATGTGTATTTGCTCAAGTCTAAGGATGAGGCTTTACAGAAGTTCATCATCGGAAGGAAGCAGAAATACAAACTAATCAGGTTCTTAAGAGGTTGAGGTCTGACAGAGGAGGTGAATACACATTTAGTTTTTTTGTTGAATTTTGCCAAGAACATGACATTGCTCATAAAACAACTGCCCCTTATTCTCCGCAATCGAATGGGATAGCAGAAAGGAAGAACCGTGTATTTATTGACATTGTCAACTCTCTCCTGCAGAGTTCAGGACTACCTAAGTATATGTTGGGGGGGGGGGGAGGCTTTGAACACAACTTGTCTTGTTCTGAATCATGTTACCTTAAAACATAAAGATAGTAGTCCAATTGAACTTTGGAGAAATAGGAAACCTAGTTTGAAATTTCTCAAAGTGTGGGGGTGCCTTGCTAAGGTACTTGTCCTTGAACACAAGAGAAAGAAACTGGGACCTAAGACAGTTGACACAGTCTTTTTAGGCTATGCTGAAAATAGCTATGCATACAGGTTTCTGGTTATCAAATTAGAAATCCCTGGCATAGATGTTAACATCATAGTCGAGTTCTGTGATGCTACGTTCTTCGAACATGTCTTTCCCATGAAGACTGGTTGGTCTTAACAACTGTATTCTGAGACTGTAGCTTCCACATCTGATTCTATTTTACAACATGTGGAAAGAATGACTAATGTGGGGGATGATGCATTCAGACCTCTCACTGATACTAGTGATCAGGAAGAAGTAGAACCAAGAAGGAGTAAAAGACAAAAGGTCTCCAAGGAGTTGAAGAAGACCCACCTACTTTCCGAGATGCTATGGCTTCACCTGAAGCAAAGTATTGGAAGGAAGCCATTAAGAGTGAGGTAGACTCTATTCTTGCAAATGGCACTTGGGAGTTAGTTGATCCTCCTCTTGGATCTAAGACTATTAGATGCAAATGGGTTTTTAAGAAAAAGTTAAAACCTGATGGAACCATTGAGAAATTTAAAGCCAGGTTGGTTGCTAAGGGGTTTAAACAAATGGAGGGAATAGATTATTTTGATACCTATTCTCCTGTTATCAGAATGACTACCATTAGGGTGCTAATAACCTTGACTTCCATATATGATCTGGCTATCCGCCAGATGGATGTTAAGACCGCCTTTCTAAATGGTGATCTTGATGAAGAGATCTATATGGATCAACCTGAAGGGTTTGTAGCCCCTGGTAATGAGGGTAAAGTCTGTAGACTTGTTAAATCCTTATATGGATTGAAACAAGCCCCTAAGTAATGGCATGAGAAATTTGACATGATTATCATGTCATTTGGCTTTAAAGTAAAGGAGTTTGATAAATGTGTCTACTACAAAGTGAAAGGTGATGATTGTGTAATTCTATGCCTGTATGTAGATGATATACTGATTTTTGGCAACAATAAGGGATTAGTAAATGAGACAAAATCATTCTTAAGTAGTAGATTTGAAATGAAAGATATGGGTGAGGCAAATATAATTCTTGGACTGATGTTGACTAAGTCAACTGAAGGGATAGCTATTTCTCAGTCTCACTATGTTGAGAAAGTATTAGAGAAATATGGTTATCAGGATTGCAGAATTGTCTGTACACCCTATGATCCTTCTAGAGTCTTCTACAAGAATAAGAGGTGTGTACCTGCGTCTCAACTACGATATTCCCAAGTTATAGGGAGCTTAATGTATCTGGCAAACTGTACTAGACCTGATATTTCATATGCAGTGACTAGAATCAGTAGATACATTAGCTGTCCTGATCGTACTCATTGGGAAGGCTTGGATAGGATATTGAGATACCTTAAGGGTATTGTTTCCTTAAGCTTGCATTTTGGGAAATTCCCTGGAGTCCTTGAAGGATACAGTGATGCAAGCTGGATTGTTGAAAACTTAGAGAGTAATGGTGTAACAGGGTATGTCTTTACTCTGGGAGGTGGTGCAGTGGCCTGGAGGTCCACTAAGCAAACCATCTTGTCTCGGTCTATTTTTGAGGCTGAGTTGTGTGCTTTGGACACTACTGGTATAGAGGCTGAATGGATTAAGGGACTTCTTACAGAACTACCCCTAATGAGTAAGCCCATACTTGAGGTCTCTATCCTTTGTGACAATATGACGGCGATTGCTAAGGTCAAAAGTTCAAAGTACAATAAAAAAGAAAGGAGACATATTCAAATCAGACTAAAGTCTGTAAGAGAATTGGTGTCTCAGGGAGTGATAGCTGTGGATTTTCTTAGTACCAAGGACAACACAGCAGATCCTCTAACTAAAGAACTTAATAAAAATCAAGTCCTGAAATTTAGGATGGGGATGAGATTGAAACCCATTAATTGTTCTCCTACAGTAGCAACCCAACCTATCTGAGTAGAGATCCTACAAAGAAGGTTCAATGTGGTAACAACAAGTTGTTGAGAGAACTAGAAGACACTAAAATTCTAAATACCGTGTATCTAAATTCCACCCCTGTAATCCTAATACTAGTGTCTATACCTGCAAGTTAAGGTTGAGTTACTTACTCTTAATGGGTTCAAGCCTGGTAAGGCAGGATGTGAGCATTGCATCCTTGGAGAAGCCCACCTAAGTGAGTGCTACTATGTGGCTGCAGTTAAAGGGATTGGGTTATCCTCTAAATGCACTTATGATACAAGAAGAGGTACATGGCCGTAAAGTGCCACCCCTCTAGATTTCTATCTATGTTTATATCATGTTGTTTCCATTGATAATCTTCACCCAAAAGAGTCAAGTTCAAGACTTAGTTCACTTCGACTCTGTGAAGAAAGGATTTAGAATACTCAGGTAGAAGTTCAAACTCGAAAGGTACTTCTATTAAAAGCATGATATGTGTCTCTCTTGGTGTGTGTTCCTCCTGGCAAACCATGAGTTTGTGGGAGAATGTTGGGTAGAAGAAGGGTGGATGCAAGCTTTAGGGAAAACTCAAGGTTTGGTAGGAGAGTGTGCCTTGTGTGTTTATGGGTTTTGTCCCATTTTGGAAAACACAAATAAGGGAGTGGCCTTTATAAGTCCTTGTGGTTCTAAGGACTTGTTCCTATGGAACTAGAAGGAGGTATGCCTAAGACCACACACGTGCGCCCACGCGTGTGAGGTGACTGTGGGCCTTATTGGGTTGTCACTCTTTTTCCAATCTATTTTTCCCTTTTTGCTTGGAAGGCTTGTGAGACGTGCCCATCCCTGAAGATGTGAACCGGCATGTAGTGGGGCGTGGGCGGTTGTGATAAGGAGAGAGAAAGAAACCGAGTTGATGAAGTCTTCTTCCTGAAGAAACCTCTTTGCGGTCTCTCTCTCACTCTCTGTTTGCAACGCCGTGCACACCACCGGGGAATCGCTCTTTGCTGGTTGCTTCTTGCCCTCGCCCTTGATGCAGACATCGTCATCGCTGCTTGCCGTCGGCGTGTCGCGCCTTCCTCTCCGCCACCGATTGCCTCGTTCTCCGCATTGTCGGTGTTCGGTGTATGCTTCTTTCACCCTACATTCAATAGAGATCCTTCTTTACATATTAGATAGCTTTCGTTTTACGAGATCAATAGTGTGCGACTGTCATATCATTGGATGTGGTTGTACCCTGAGAGAAGATCATTGTTTCCTTCTCGCACCTATAGTGGGGGCGATATCTTCTCTAAAGTAACTTCCTTCTGGAACACCTCCACTACCTATATATATATATATATATATATTTATATTCATATTTTCAACATGTATACTTTGCTTATCTGTTGTCATTATCTTGGAATGATGCATCTGTTGATTTACGCAAACTTATATTATGTCGCTATGGTTCCACTGCATGGATTATGGATGTTCTATCGCCATATGAAACCTATTATACCCTTTGTTTTCATAACATACGATTCCCAATTCAAGGAGGCTAATCGCACTTGTTTGGAGGAGGCTAGATCTGACCTCTCAATGATACTTCTTCAGGAAGTGTGCTTTTGGAGTCAAAAGTCTACATTGTGGTGGCTGGCCGAGGGGGGACAAACGCAAAAGTATTTTCAATTTGTGACCCTATCCAATAGAAGGAGGAATTTTATCTCATCACTTTATAATTCTGCTGGAATTCTTAGGTGACAACAAAATATAAGACCAAGTGGGTACAATAAGAGAAATTTTTATGTACCATTTTTATTACTTAAATACTTAATAGAACTTGTGGTGGTCACTTCCTGTAAGCAAAGGACTATGACTAAAAATTTCCTCTTTCAGGAGTTGTCTATGGCTTCACTTTTTCTACCTTCTCCCTTTTACCATTATCCCTACTCGGATTGGGATCCGCTGGTTTTATAAGAGTTGTATGTACCGCGTAGATCGTTGGGAACCGTAAAAAACGGTTCCGATCAGAGGTGTATACTAAGCACTTGTCTGACCATAGGAACAGGGAGAAGAGAAGTAGGATGCCGATCAAAGGCTTTTATAGGTAGTAAACCTTGAGATTAGATACATGCTAAGTCCTGGGTATGGCTTCGCCACTAGGGGTAGTTAGCTTGTATGAGCCTTTCCCGAGGACCTGGGTGACCTGATAAGGTCCTTCCCATTTAGGGGCAAGCTTGCCGACCGCTCTTCGGGGATCCGAAGCCGAGTAGCGGCACAGAACTAAATCTCCCACATTGAAGCGCCTTTCCCGAACCCGTGCATTATAATATTGCACGAGCCGTTGCTGATAGGAAACGAGACGAATGCTGGCGTCGTTCTGTCGTTCGCCGAGCATGTCAAGATTTTCCCGAAGAGCACGGTTGTTGGCGGCTTCGTCGAAGTGAGTTATTCGGAGAGTGGAGAGAGCTACTTCCAGAGGCACAACGGCTTCTGAGCCGTAAGCCAAGTGGAAAGGTGTTTCTCTCGTTGCTACCTGAGCTGTTGTTCAGTGGCACCAAAGCACGTTGGGGAGCTCGTCAATCCACGAACCTCCTGCAGCCTCCACTCTTGTGCGGATCCCGTGCAACAGTGTTCGGTTGGCGTTTTCCACCAAACCGTTTTGCCTGGGGATGCACCAAGGAGGTGAAGTGGTTGTAGATCCCGAGCTCAGCGCACTTTTGCTTGAAGAAGGTGCTGTCGAACTGCTTCCCATTGTCGGAGGTGATCACCCTTGGGACGCCGAATCGGCAGAGGAGGTTCTTCCAGACGAACTTCCATGAGGCTTGTTAGGTGATCGCAGCAACAGGCTCGGCTTCAATCCACTTGGTGAAGTAATCGATGGCCACAAACAGATACTTCTTCCAACCTGGGCCTCTGGGAAGGGGCCCAAGATGTCGATGCTCCATCTGGCGAAAGGGCGTGGTTCAAACAGGTTGTGAAGCTGCTCGGCAGGCTGCTTAATAAGCTGCCCGAATTTCTGACACTCCGGGCACCTCCAAGCAAAGGCCATACAATCTTTTTGCAAAGAAAGCCACCAGAACCCTTCTCGAATGATACTGCGGGCCAGCGTTCTGCCCCCCAAGTGGCTACCGCACAGCCCTTCGTGAACCTCTTCGGTGGCAGTGAGTGCTTCTTCGGGGTTGAGGCACCGTAGAAGAGGTCTTGAAAGGGACCGTCGGTACAACTTGCCTTCTACAAGGGTGAAGCGCTGAGAGCGCATCCTGATCTTTCGAGCTTCGCCCTGATCAGGCGGAAGCTCATCTCGAAGTAGGTAGGCCAGGAGAGGGTCCATCCAGCTCGGAGCCGGTGGGCTTGTCTCAATGGCAGTGATGTCCACTTCGGTGCTCGGCGAGGTGAGCTCTTCAATGAATACGGAACGAGAAGGGGCGATGTCACCTGAGGAGACCAACTTGGCCAGTGCATCGGCTCGCGCATTCTGCTCCCGTGGGATATGTATAACCTCGAAGTAAAGGAGACCTCTGCTCGGCTCTTGACCTGCTGGAGGTATTGGGCCATACGAGGCTCCCTTGCTTCGAACTGCCCGTTCACTTGGGTAGCAACCAACTGGGAGTCACTGAAGACCCTCAGACGAAGGGCTCTGAGGTGCCTAGCCATTCGGATACCGGACAACAATGCTTCATATTCGGCAACGTTGTTGGAGGCTGCAAAGCGGAACCGGAGGGCGTATTGGAACTCTAACCCTTCCGGAGAGGTGAGGACTAGACCTGCTCTGCTCCCTGTGACACAAGAGGATCCGTCAACGTAGAGCTTCCATGGAGGCTCATCAGCCAACGGTGGGTCTTGCTCGGTAGGGAGAGTACACTCAGCGACAAAATTTGCCAACTCTTGCGCCTTGATTGCTATCCTTGGGCGGAAGCTGATGTCGAACGCACCAAGCTCTATGGCCCATTTGATGAGTCTGCCGGAAGCCTCTGGCTGCTGAAGGATAGACTTCAGTGGTTGGTCGGTAAGGACCGTAACAGAATGGGCCTGAAAATAGGGCCTGAGCTTCCGAGCAGCCGTGACCAGAGCAAGGGTGAGTTTCTCTGGTCGGGGGTACCTCCTTTCAGCTTCCTGGAGGACCCTGCTGATGTAGTACACCGAATGTTGCACCTCTCCCTCTTCTCTGATCAAAACTGCGCTGATGGAGTGTTCAGTAACCGAAAGGTATATGAATAGTGGTTCTCCGAGCACAGGCTTTGAGAGAATCGGTGGGGCTACTAAGTATGCCTTCAGCTCGGTGAAGGCAGCTTCACACTCCGCAGTCCACCGTACATGCCCCCCTTTGCTGTGAGGCTCCTTTAGGACCTCGCAGCAACTTGAAGAAGTTGAAACTTCTTTCCGCTGCTCGGGACATGAACCGGTTCAGGGCAGCGAGGCATCCAGTAAGTCGTTGGACGTCTCGCACCATCTTCGGACTACCCATCTCAAGTATGGCTTGGATTTCTCTGGGTTTGCCTCTATCCCTCTATTCGAAACGAGGAAGCTGAGGAACTTACCCGAGCGTACTCCAAACGCGCACTTGGCTGGGTTAAGCTTCATATTGTACTTTCGTAGAGTTGCAAAAGTTTCTTCAAGATCGGATATGTGGTCGATGCTCGGGAGCATTTTGACCAGTATATCATCGACGTAGACCTCCATGTTGCGCCCGATCTGCTGCTCGAACATCTTATTGATCAGTCGCTGGTACGTCGCGCCAGCGTTCTTTAGACCGAAGGGCATCCGGGTGAAACAGTATAACCCCAAGTCTGTGACGAAAGTGGTAGCGTCTTGGTCCGGGGGATGCATGCTAACCTGGTGATAACCAGAGTAGGCATCGAAGAAGCTGAGAAGCTCATGACCGGATGTAGCGTCCACTAACTGGTCGATGCGCAGCAGGGGGAAGTTATCCTTAGGCGTCGCTTTGTTGAGGTCCTTGTAGTCGACGCACACATGCCATTTGCCATTGGCCTTGCGTACGAGAATCACATTGGAGATCCACCTCGGATACTGGGCTTCTCAAAGGAACCCAATGGATCGGCTTCTGACGACATGATCCTGGATCACAATCTGCCATTCCCGATTGACAGATCGCCTTCTTTGCTGAACCGGTGAGACCCGTGGGTCCAACCGGAGGCGATGCACCATTACTTCCGAAGGAATGCTCGAAAGTTCATCGTCGGACCATGCGAACACGTCCAAGTTGGCTAGCAGAAAAGTTCTGTAGCGTCGCTGCTCGGCCTCTGCTAATAGAGCACCAATATAAAGGGCGTGTTCGGGGTCGTCGTCCACCCGCACTGGAAGCAGATCTTCAGCGGGCGTTCCTCGGCTGGTGGAGGGTTGATCGGTAGGTGTCGGAACTTGGTCTGGAGCCGCGAGTGGTTGCTTGTCTCTTAGAGAGAGCACATAGCACCGTCGAGACTCGCGCTGACACCCGAGCACCTCGCCAATCCCGCTCGGAGTTGGAAACTTCATCTTCTGATGAAGGGACGAAGGTATTGCTCTGATTCTTCCGATCAGGCCTCTGCCGAGGATGGCGTTGTAGCTTGGCATGTTCTTGATGACCAAGAAGTCAACTACCTTGGTCACAGTCTTCGGTGTCGTCCCTAAGGTAATCAGGAGGCGTACTCTGCCCATGGGCTGCACCGAAACCCCCGAGAAGCCGAACAAGGGCGACTCAATTGGGGTGAGCTGGTCAGCTTTTAGGCCCATAAGAACAAAGCAATCGTAAGCCAAGACGTCGGGGGCGCTTCCATTATCTACCAAAACCCGACGCACATTACAATGGTTGATGGTGGCCGAAACGACCAGCGCATCAGTGTGTGGGGTAGTGACCCCTACAAGGTCTTCGTCCGAGAAGGTTATGGCCTCCTTGGACAGTGTGCGTGCAGGACTGGCGGGATATGGAGCTGGCCTAGGTGCTAAGGGCCTGTCTACGATGTGCACTCGCCTTGCGTAATTGCATCGGCTTCGAGTGATCTCTCCACCTACGCCGAAGCCTCCCGTGATCACATTGATTTCTTGCCCGTTGGGCTCGTTGTTGATCAGATGCTCGGGAGTCCGCTCTCGGCGTCTGGGGCGGTCTTCATTTCGGCGCACATACCGCCCAAGGTAGCCACGCTTGATGAGGTCTTCAATTTCATCCTTGAGCTGGCGGCATTCGGAGGTGTCGTGGCCGTGGTCTCGATGGAAGCTACAGTACTTGGCTTGATCGCGCCTCCGAGGGTCGGAGCGCATCCTCTGTGGCCACCGAACGAATGGTTCATTCCTGATCTCCGCCAGGATCTGTTCGGGTGCCACAGTGAGGGGGGTGTAGTCGGTGAAGGGACGTGGTCGGCGCGATGAATCCCCATTGCGCCGTCCCTTTTTTCGATCACAGTGGGAGCCATTGTCAGAAGGTCTCTTCTTGTCCGATGATTCCCCCTGCTCTGCTCGGCCCGCAGCTAAACTTTCTTCGCAAGCCACATGCCGTTGTGTGATGGAAAGCAGCTCGGGGAGGGTAGCGGGTTGCTAGACGCCTAGAGTCCTCTGCAGAAAGCCGTCACGAGTGCCCTGGATGAGGGCACTGGTGGCTAGAGGGACGTCCAGACGCGTGATACGAAGTGCTTCGGTCCGAAACCTCTTGACGAAGTCCCAGAGCGCTTCGCCCTTTTTATGGCGAATTGCCAGGAGGGAAGCCGTCGTGCGCGGCTGCGACCTTCCACCGAGGAAGTTGTCCCGGAAGGATTTCTTCAGCTGGCGGAAGGAGGAAATGGAGCCCGCCGGCAGAGTCTCGAACTAGGCTCTGGCGGTCTCCTTGAGGGTTGCAGGGAAAGCTCGGCACTTGGCCGCATCTGATGCTCCGTGGAACACCATGTGCGACTCAAAGCCATGGATGTGGTCGGCCGGGTCGGTAGTGCCGTCGTAGGGTGCGATGGTGGGCAGAGGGAGCTTGGGAGAGATCCGGGCTTCCAGGATCTCCCCACTGAAAGGGGAGCAGAAGTCCAGGTCATCTTCCGCTGGGGCCTTTCCCTCCGCACATTGGACCATTGCGTCCACGCGATGCTCCAGGTCGACCACACGACGGAGGCGTCTGGCGAGCTCCTGTTCAGAATGGACGGAGCCTTCTCGGCCGGTGCCATGGGAGTTGGCTCCCACAACCGAGCGCGGCGGATGGGGGGCGACGGCAGAGCGACGGGGTGAACGGCCTCGGCGCTCCGGTGCCCGCTCCTCGGACGGGACTCGGTGCGACCGGCGCGGTGAGTCCACCTGTTGGTCCTGGGGCGCAGGGGGGGCGCGAGATCGTCGGTGAGACGACTCTGCCTACCGCTCACGCGGAAAGGAGGCCGACGGGGCTGGCGGCCCAGCCAACTGAGCCTGCAAGGCTAGGCAGATGCCCGTTAACTGCTGCATCTGTCCCCGGAGTTCAGCCATCTCCGGGGCGGTTGTAGGCATGACAGCCGCTGGTGCAGGGACGTCATTGTTTACGCCAGCAGGGGCGATGTTGACGTCAACGGGAGAGGACCGATGGTGAGACTCTGCGAGTGATTGGAGAGATCTCATTGCCCTGCTCCCGATGTTCTGGTAAGAGGATCGTCCGCGAGCCATGGCTGCGTCCTTCCCACAAACGGCGCCAAAAGTGTGGAGGCTTTTTCCTTTACTGGGCCGGAGCCTGTCAAGCCTACACCTCGAGAAGGAAGGAGATGAACGCCGATGACGGACGAAGGCCTGCACTCACCAGAGAGACGTCAGGGGGGCCCGGTTGAAGAACCGGGGAGAACCCTCCGATGCCTAAGTCAGTAGGTGACTGGAGAGGATGGGGATTCTCGTGTGTGAGGGTGTGTTTGCGTGAGGGTGAACATACCTCTGCATGGCACTATACCTGTGTCTTTTATAGGCACGAGTGCTGAGGCGAACGGATGTAACGTTTCTAGATCGTGCTTGGAAGGGCGCCTTGATTGACGCACATAACGGACGGTTACACGTCCAGATGCCCGTTGGAATACTTGGCAGTTAACGCACCTCTTGATAGTGGGGCGCGTGGCCCGCGGCGGTTGTAACCGTCGCTGTCACGAAGAGGCTGCTCAGGCGGCCTTGACTGTAGATCTCGAATAGGTTGCCTGTTGGGGGAAGACGAACCTGGTGCTCGATGACCACGAAGACTGCTCTGGGCCCGAGCAGGGCAAGTGTCTCCGAGAACGCTGGAGATGGTCGTTCGAGGACAGATGATGCCCTAGGACAATGCAGTGCCAGTTCGCTTCGCCATAGGCTACGCGGGCTTTGTTGATGGGCTTGTGTGGCAGGAAGTGACCACCACAGAACTTACATGCACTACTTCTATTATAGGCTAGTTACAAAAAAATTTACACCTCCCATAATGGAAGATCAACAACATTTAAACAAAAAAACTCTTTAAGAACTTAGTGGTAGGATGGTAGGATGGCTTCTCAACACACATCTCGTTCCCAGCTAACCCCTAGTCCTGAAAATTATTTGAAAAATAATCAGAAAATCAAGATGGTTAAACAAAGCCAAATTAAATGATCACTGGATGGGATAAATATAACAGAAAGTGGGACAATTACAGTCATGAACAATCAATCAAGATTGAATTCTTTTCTAGAATTGAGATTTCAAGCAAGCATGGGCAAGTACTATGTAGCATTCATGTACAAGCATGATGGCCATTATCAAGCATATTCAAGAGTGTCATTTTAGATAATAATCATTCAATCATGTAGAATTGTCATTCAAACATTCAAATCTAGCAAATAATGGTGTCATACTTAAACACCTAATCATGTATTCTCCAACTGGCTAATAAGAGTTTTTGGGTGCTTCTCTTAAGACCAGATCTGAGCCCTAGGCACAAGGCCAAATGGATCTAAGATCTCATATACATACTTAATTGACAATTCATGCTTTTAAATGGCAAAAATTTCTAGGAAATTAGTTCAGAGTATATAGTAAGTAATTAGCAAAGGAAGGCATAGTACAAGAATTGCAAAAATGGCTCCAAATGTACTCAGAAGAGGACAAAGAATTATTCCAAAATAATCAGTAAAAAGGATAAAAGTTTTAAGATTAAATGGCTTAAAATAGGTCAAAGTCGATTCTAAAAAGAATTTGAGAATTGATTTTGAAATGAGTTTAAGAGTCAATTTTAAAATGAATCTAAGAGTCGATTTTAAAATAAGTTTCAGAGTTGATTCTAAAATGAGTTTGAGAGTCAATTTCATAAGTAGAGAGTTGATTAGGAGTTAATTTTGTAAACTAGTAAGAGTCGAATAAATCGAGAGAATCGATTCAATGAGCAAGTTGATTCTGAATTGGGAGCAGAGTCGTTTCTTTAACGAAGTCAATTTAGTTAGGGATTTGATTCTTTTAAGGGAGTCGATTCAGTCAAGGAGTTGGTTCAATCAAGGAACCGATTTTTTAAGAGAGTCAATTCAATCAACAGTCTCCAGTCCTCTCTATCTGAGTCAAACCTAGCCACTTCCTCTCCTTCCTACTCCTCAATCTCTCCTAAAAATAGTTAGCAAGACTGAGTCTATGTAATAAACTCTGTATGTATCTAAGAATTCAAACCATAATCTACAATATAACATATACTTGAAAACATTTTAATACATATAACCTTTATTTATTGCACATGATAATTACTTTCTGTTTTACTTCTACTCATTAATGTATAAGAAACAATAACATGGTAACACGTTTGTTAGTTTATTTTCTATAGCATGCTTGGAAGTATCGAAGAAATGCCTGAGTACTTACCCCCAACGTTTCAAATGTTAATGATAACCTCTTGAAGGCAAGTGTACTTGGGACCTTAAGAAGTATGCACTTGAACCAAGCAAACAAATGGGAACTCTCCCTCCACCAGTGAAATGATTTTGTAATGCACTTCCATACGCCAAAATCGTTTCCTTTTTTCTTTCTTCCACCAAGATTTCACCTTCGTATTTTAGAAGTCCTGTGCGCTTCTGGTAGCTTTAGTAACAACCCTTAAAATAGGTCGCCTTTTCTTCTACTATAACCATTAGGGTATTGTGACTTCTGCTTTTCACAATGAAATTTTTTTAACTGAATGAGTCCAATGCGTGTCCTGTCACTCTCCCTTGATCGTCGTCACTGTAGCTCTCTGTGCAGGAAAAAGTGTCCCACGAATGCCTTTATGATGGCTCTTTATATCCAAAAGCCCAGATGCTGATAAAGTTTACACGTATTCGTCTAAATTCTTTATTCTCTACTAATTACAAGAAAATAATAAATGAATAAAGCGATGAAATTTACAACTGAAACTGTCTCCAGCTGGAAGATCTTATTTGTAAACTCTTATTCAAGTCCCGCTTCGACATCAATACTCAAAATCTCAATTGGCCTTCATTTGGCGAGGTGCCTTATTTGGGAATGTACTAGATAATGCATTTCCTGTAGTTGAAGTATTAGACAACATGAAAGATCTTTTATATCCTTGTGAGATGCATCATAAGAAAGGAAATGGTATGCTGATCTTCCGTATGTCTCGTGAGCTTTAATGCATAAAGTGCCGTCAATGATGCAAGATTCAGCACTTCTTTTCGTCTGTTGAATGGAGGATCACATCTAACAGCACGCCCTTCTGCTTGTTGAACCGATGACTTTTCTTCATGGTTTGGCTTGAAGAAGTATGGAAGAGTATGGTGCTATATTATACACCGTTTTAGAGAAGGGGATGCCATCTGGGACGAAATCTTCAGGGGATTTGAGATTCGTATCAACCTGGGGATGAACATTTAGCATCAGCTACTTAACTAATGGACATCTTTACCAAATCATGAGCCTAAAAAGCAAAAAGAAATATCTATCATTTACATACTAAACCCTGATAGGTCTTCAATATAGAAGAAATTAAGATTCCTAACAAGAACCAAATACTATATGTTTGGATATTGACTACCAGATATTGACTCCCAAATCTCACCAAGAATGCCTTGCTTCATATCGCTACAGATTTCATGGCTGCTATGTGCGGTCTCACTGTTTCTCTTTGATATATGGTTCACACTAATGCACAATAGGGCATGCAAGAATTCACGAATAAGGCAAGCGCATTATCCATCAATCAAGTAGGAGCCTGCACTCATTTAGGTTAAGCTGGAATCTGATACAGGTGGACACATATTTGTTACCTAATGGCAAAGGATCTTCTTCCATTGATAGCTAAAGGAGTAACCCTTGTAGCATAACTTTATTGATTCCACTGTGCGGCCAGGTTCCTTGATGCAGCCTGGCTATACATAACCCATCATTATTGATCAGATGGCTGATCTTTAGGAAAAGAAGAGCAAGGCAAACGCAGAAGCACTTTCAAATGTGAACCACCTCAAGGCAGTTGAACGCATACTGACTGTTTACCCCTTCCTCTGCAGTGGCATAACTTTCATAGCTCCAATGTGCAGCCAGGCTCCCTGGTGCGGCCTGACCACACATAACCCAGCAATCTTGATCCGACAGATTATCTTTATTCTATAAAGAAAAGAAGAGAAAGGCACGCGGAAGTACTTCCAAATGTGCACCCCATGGCAACTGAACAGACGGTGACTGTTTTGCCCCTTCCTCTTGCAGGCATTGCTGGAGAAGTGGTATTTACAGAAAGTGCTGGTGCAAATGGGATGATTCATCAACATGCTCTCCATTTACAGATCAGATGCTCTCTATTTACAGATCAGCCATCCCCTCTTCAATAGACGACTGATGCTAATATGCAGCAAGGCCTGGCTGCAGATATGAACAGCTAAAAATGGCCTAAGGTACAGTTTTGCTCACATTTAACTGCTTTCAGATATATCTTAGAATTATACAACAAAGCAAGCATTCTCTCTGTTCAACAGGTTTCATAAATTCACTTAACAATCCACAGTTGACTTAAGAATATGGCAACATGATTATTGATAGCAGTGCTGCATAGTTTCATTACTATATAATGGAGGTAACCTTCACCTGTTACCACTTCTAAACAACAAGCCAACATAAGGAATGAAACAAAGGGTTGCCATTTCTGAAGATCTCTTTAAGGTCACTTTTTCCCAGGGCCACCAGACAGCTTCTTCTCCCTGAGACAAGGGGTCTTAGGATGTTATCCAGCCTCTGAGAGTCAGATCTCATTAAGATATCTTACTTTCACCTCCCAATTTGACCAAGGATAAAATTTTTAAGAAACAGGATGATGAAAAAAAAGAAGCTAGAATGTTTTATAGTTGCTACTTTTGAGCTTACGTTCTTCCTTCAAGCTTGGAATGCAGATCGGTTTGGTAGTTTGAAAGGCAGGTAAACTTGATTTCAGCAAATATGTGGACCATTTGGAGAAGTTTGCTTAGTACTCTGTCAAAGGTTGGTTTTTGGTAGTAGCTTATATGAAGAGAGCATAAAAAACCTAAATGGCAATAAACACCTGCATGAACATTCTGTATGGCATTTTTAGGGACTTGGATCTGACTCTCAAGTATTTGTTGCACTATTGGATCTCAAGAGATTGCTAAACCCCTCTAGTGATAAATGTATCTTCAGAAATTGTCTCCCTTTCTAATGGGTCATCTTTGTCCTTTACTATGCATGCATTCATATCTCTGTGACTGAACATACATGACAGAAACAATTATGAAGCATATGGAAAAGTAAGAATGAAGGAAACAAGAAACTAAAACCAAAGGAAAAAGAAGAATTTACCACTCGATGCCAGCATTTCTGATGTGGTGGTGAAGGTACTGTAGCATGAACAAAATAGTCATGTGCGTTAAATGCCAAATAGATGTCCCCTCCAAATTCTTCATCATGAAGCCTAGAGTACAAACATTAATAACAACCAAATGATCTTGTATCAGAGCCATACTAATGCTTTGACACCCATATTGTGAAAAATGAAGTCCAGAGTGAACAATCATACAAGGAACTAAGATATGAACACTTAAATGCTTGAAGTCCTTGAGCAAATTTGTGGATTAAAAAAGCATCAAATCCAACCAAAGAAAGTACTTCAGATATCCACTTACGTAAATGCAAGAAATTTGCTATCAGGATTTCCCCAGTTGTCTTCATGCCAGGTGATATCATTCTGCAGGAACAGGCACATCAAACTGTCGTGTTACACGTGAGAGCAAGAAAAACAATGAAACCTTCTCAATCAACTCCAGATAATTGCCCCATATATAAACATGTGCACCCTCCTTTTATCCCCAGGCTTATATAACAGGTCATCAGGCAATTTATAAAGAAAAGATAATTCTCCAAAAATTACATGTAAATTGTATTCTGCTGAAAAGTTTTTGGAGGTTGTTCTTTAGCACATACATCACTGTCCTTTCCATTTTCCAGGCCATCAGTGTAGATTTTTTGCCTTGTACTTGTCTAACCGTGCCTAAAGCTTATTTCTTAATTGTTTTAAAGAAAGATGACCACATTCATTGATTTTTAAGTGCAGAATAATACAAAACTAGTGAGGCAAAATAATTACTTTTCCAAGAAATCTGTCACGACCCAATATATGATGTTTCAGACGGTACTTTATCATCTCTGAGAAGAATCTGAAGTGACTGGTTCTTCTTTCTTCCAACTGCATCAAATACAAAATCAGTTTTCAATTGTCGTAGCCATTTGTACTGGGTAGTCGATATCGACAGCACTATAATTGAATTATTACCTGATGCCACAGGAAATGATTTATTTGAGTATCATGTCCATAGCTGTTATTGTTACCATACCGTGTATGACCATATTCATCTCCCATAAGCATCATTGGTGTCCCCTATTTCATTTCATAAGAAAAAGCAAAGAAGCTTAGATGAAGTAGCAAGCATTCAATTAATGAATAGAAAATTCTAGGCACACAGATTTGATCTGCTAAGAGCAGACCTTGAATTAGACTTAAATAGGTGGGGACCCAACACATAACAGGCTCACTTCTCTCTGCCAAGTTCATGGTGCTATGAAAGAAATGTAAAAGGCCATCAAAGAACAGATAAAGGTTTATTCTTGAAGTTGAAAAATACTTAAGTAGAATAAAATGGAGGGCTGATGCCTGCATTCATATCCCCAAGTTCTGACCTACCAAGGTGATGGAACCAGAGACAACTTGTAGGAAACAAAGTTCTCCATGCACCATGGAAGGCAGGATCGGAATCGGGATCGGGATCGACCAGGCTCGATCCGATCCTGGATCGGATCGGATCGGATCGCAAGATCCCATGGATCCAAGGGAAGTCTGGCCGATCCTGGATCGGCCAGTCTATAAAATGGTTTTTTTTTGGAAAAAAATCAGGAAAATTCAGGAAAAAACAGCAAAAATGAGGGAAAATCTGATAAATTGAAAGAAATAATATTTGCATAAAAAACCAATCATACATGCATTCATAATATATGAAACATAAGATTTTGTATTATTACTACTATAGTAATACAAGAAAAGTATAAAATATTAAAGACTTAGTGTATTATTGACCTGAATACTATTTAAGTAAATGTTAAAATTTGTAGTTTCATTTATTTAAGATATTACATGTAAATAAGGAAATATCTCCCATTTGAATCCAATAAAAATATTAAAACAAATCACATCTCTTACTAATAAAAAGTCAACTCTCCCATCCAAGAAGAAAATCGCAATTTTTGTGATTTTATCAAAATAACGACTTTCTAATCTCTCATAATTTAACATATTTAAAATTTTATAATTCAAATAAGTCCAATAAAATACTAAAAATCTAAAGTCTAACAAAAAAAAAATCAAACGTGCATATGACTTCTCCACGAAAGCCGCTCTCCTACTGACAGCACTAAGTCTACTTGAGACCTCTTAGGATTTGGTCAAACTAAGCTATCATCACCCAAACTCATGAGTGTCATGAGTTGGGTGATGCTAGCTCAATTTGACCAAATTCTGAGAGGTTTAGATGATGATAACTTAAGTTTGACCAAATTCTGAGAGGTCTCAAGCAGACTAAGTGCTGTCAGTAAGAGAGTGGCTCCCTTGGAGAAGTCACATGCACGTTTGACTTTTTTTACCGGACTTTAAATTTTTAGTGTTCCATGTGGTTTATTTGAATTATCAAATTTTTAGATAAGCTAAATTACGAGAGATTAGAAAGTTAGTATTTCGCTAAAATCACCAAAATCGTGATTTTCTTCTTCGATGGGAGAGTTGACTTTTTATTGGTAAGAGATATGATTTTTTGATATTTTTATTAGATTCAAATGGGGGGTACTTCCTTATTTACATGTAATATCTTAAGTAAATGAAACTACAAATACTAACATTTACTTAAATGATATTCATATTCAGGTAAATAAGTAAGAGAATCGACCTGGATCAGTCTGGATCGACCTGGATCAGTCTGGAATCGGTCGATCCCTGCTTGATCTAGCCGATCCAACTCGATTCTGGTCGATCCAGCTGGAAGTTTGCCGATTCAGGGACTTCCCCCCCATAATCGGATCCATAGCCGCCGATCCGATCCAGGATCGACCTGGACCGATTCTGGGTCGATCCTGGCGATTTTGCCTTCCATGCCATGCACAGAGTGGACTCGTTAAGCTTCCCCATCCAGCAACCGTTAACCAGTCCAAGACATACCAACAAAAGAATTATATTAAATAACTCAATATACCTGTGGTCCTCCCACAAAAGTGTCACAGAAAACAGACTCTGGTAGAATATTCTGTCAAACTTGCATACCATTATCAGCATGGTTGCCAGAATCGGCTGATCCAGACTGGAACCGACTGAGTGGTGATGCCCAGAATTATTAAATCCATCAGAAATGGAGGGAATTGGTCCAGATTTGATGAAACTGGTCGATTCCTGGCTGATCCATCTGATTGGCCAAGCAAAATTAAAATTTTGGAATGTTCTATACAGATTGAACTTAAGCCTTTCAAATCGCCCCGATCCAGTGGATAGACCTGATCAAACCCAATCAGGCCTGACACAATGTAATCCAGATGCGATTAAAGTAGAAAACCCCTTCTCCTGCTTGATGCCCAATCTCCTCCTCTTCCTACTTTCCCCAGAACTCCGGTCGCCCCCTTGTCCTGCCGAGCCGTTGCCATTGTTGCCACCCCCCCCCCCCCCCCCCCCCCACTGCTGATTAGGTCATCACCATCTCTAATCACCGCCAGATCTTTCATCTTTCCTCTCTTGAAATGTGAAAGGAGGAAAAACATATCTTCTTGAATATTTGAACTGAGAGGGGGGTGTTGGTTTCCATCATTTTCTTGAAAGATCCACCATTTCAAGGTATGTTTTATCATGAAATTTAAAAAAAAACACAAAATCATGTAAAGCCATTTATAATTGCAGTGCTCATTAATTGTGCCTAACTATGGTTTAAAATGTATGAATACATGATTGAAGACAATGTACCTTTTCAGGAAATCAAAGAAAAGCCCCAACTTTGCCCTAATTAAGGGCTCAATTAGTGCAATTGAAGGATATTAAGTTTACCAATCACTTAATTTACACAAACTGCATAGACATGTTAGAACCATGTTTTTTAATTCAGGGAATTGAAGAAAAAACCCCAATTTTTGCCCTCTTCAGGTTTAAAAATTGGGGATTTTGTTCAGCTATTTCAATTGAAGGCCAATTAAGAGATGCAATGTTGAATTAGTGCAACAGATAAAGCCAAGGAGAAGCAGAGAGAGAAATATCCCATGCCCATAAGACGTGGAGCATCATTGACAAGAGATGGGACTCTACTCTGCACCATGATTCACATGTTAGCTATTTTGAATTTCAAATAATACACTAAAATATTAAATGCAGGTCTTGATTGATATAAAATTCACAATTCTGTATGCAAGATATTTTCTCAATCCTCTGACGCTAATGTAGTGATTCAACGTGCAATGACCATTAATTTCTTCAAGGGACTATTAATGTAATCACCTGATTAATGACAAAATGATGAGAGAATAGATGGCTTGATAGAGGTAATTAATGTCATGTTAAAGTCATTAGAAGTTTAAATTTACTAATTTATTTACTATTTTTCTTTCGTATGCTAGATGGAGAGGTCCAAGATGAAGTTTGTCCTCAAGTAGGATTATGATGTAAGAGATTCAGCATTCAAGATTAGTCCAGGTTAGGTGGACATGAAATTTCATCTTTCACTAACTTCTTGCTAAAAATGACACAATATTTTCATTCTTATTTATTTATTTGTGAAGCTGAGTGGTAGATAATGGTAAACTATAAGACAACTCAAACAAATCAACAGGCATACATTGCAGCAAGAGTTCTTAGTCAACTCTCATCTTCTAGCCACTGTGAGAGAAACTGGAGCACATTCTCAAAATCCACACTAATGTGAGAAATAGATTAACTGTAATAAGGCTGGAGAAGCCACCATGAAACGCACCTCAAAGTGGAGAATATGAAGCAACAACAAAAGCTGACAAAATAAGAGTAATGGACATGCAAGGCAAGAGATGGGAAGAATGGGCACAGGTTGCATAGCCCATTGGCTTGTTAATGTGAATGAACTACTAGATGAAGAACACCCACTAAATGCTTGTGTGGAAATAAAGGAAGAATTGCATGTTCCAAACTCTAACCCTCGAGATCATTCATGGGCAAAAGGAAAATTAGATAGAGGCTCAAGATCCAAAGCTGAGAGTAAGGGATCATCCAGCATCTATGTCATAGCCGATTAAGAGAGAGAGAGAGAGCCACTCAGCCAAATTGCTAGATACAGCTACATTTCCTACATCTCAGCCTACACTTAGAAGGTCGGCAACACAAATCGAGAGGAGAAATAAGC
Source organism: Colocasia esculenta (assembly GCA_014218235.1). Taxonomy (NCBI): domain Eukaryota; kingdom Viridiplantae; phylum Streptophyta; class Magnoliopsida; order Alismatales; family Araceae; genus Colocasia; species Colocasia esculenta. Next base: position 8,433,669 of record CM024766.1, on the reverse strand, counting down.
CAAAGACAAGAACATGATCCAATTTAAAAAAAAAATAATGTAAAACAACATTACAAAAGAGATTTTCCACTTGTCAGTAGTGATTCAGAAGATGATAAGAGGAAGGAAGAATAGGCACAACAATCACATGTATGAGTAATGACCCTATACAAGCCCCCGGTTATGGTGAAGACAAAAGGGCTGTTATAGAAAATGCAAGAGTTAATTATGCAAGTGCAGGGCTTACAACAACTTCATTTGCTTTAGGTATTGGGGTTTACAAGCCATTATGAAGAAAGCGAACAATGAGGACAAGGCGAATATGAAGGCCAAAAAAGATATAAAGCACATGAATGGCCACCTTAGGAGCCTAAATATAGGTCAAGGTCTTCATGTGCACCAATTTTTCAACCTCCATTATTATACTTACACTTAGTAGTACTAGCACTTTAGTGACCTAGTCACAAACCATGTAGGAGGAGAGGCTACCTGTTTATTCGGAAAGGGCTACCTAGTAAGAAGACTAGTGTGGAGCCACCCAAGGTTCAAGAACCCATGGATCGGTCCCAGATCGGCCAGGCCAAAATTGATCGGATCGGCTAATCCCGCCCGAGGCAAAGGTGGTTGGTTCGCCCCCCTCGAAAAAATGTTAAAAAATTGGAAAACAAATATGAAAAATACGGAAAAAAAACATAAGGATCGCATTTATTAACTGAACTACATCAAAAAATGAAGTTCATGATACACCATTTTTAATCTATAAGCATTATATTATGTAATCATACACTATATACATATCATATTAATGTATAAACATAATTAATATGTACATCAATCATATAATAATGTACATATATTAATGTATAAAAATAATTAATATGTACATCAATCAGATATTAATGTGTTTGTGTGTGACTGTGTGTTAATGTATGTAGAATCATATATTAGTGTAAATATAATAACAACATGCACACATATATTACATATCATATTAATGTATAAACATAATTATTATGTATATCAATCATACAATCATATAGTTAATGTACATATACGATATATTAATGTATAAACATAATTAATATGGATACCAATCATATATTAATGTGTTTGTGTGTGTTAATGTACATAGAATCATATATTAATGTAAATATAATGACAATATGAACATATATATACAAATCATATTAATGTATAAACATAATTAATATGTATATCAATCATATATTAATGTTTGTGTTAATGTACATACATATATTAATGTCAATATAATAACAAGCACATGTATATAGTTAATGCATATATGTGTGCATATAGTTAATGCATGTGTGTATACATAAATATGTAAATTAATGTACATTTAATACATATATTAATTAATATATATAATAAAAAAATTTATGTGGTAGAATCGGCTTGGAATTATCCGGGTCAAAACCCATTGGTAGGGTTACCCCGAATCGGATTGGTTGGGTCAAAACCAATCGATATCGACCAATCCGATCCTGATCTAGCTGATTTTTGATACCTTGGAGGCTGGAGCTACCACTACGTACAAGGGCTGGGGCAGGAATGAACTGGATGAATCCCATATCGGAAAATGGAGAATGTTATTGTAATACCCCAGAAAAGAATAAACTATATACGCAAATAAAAATATTCGAGGAAGGGAATGTCTAGTCTACAATTACTGAAAGTTTAAAGTTTACACTATAATTGACATGTTTTATGGGGACTTAAGTATAAAACCCTAAGACCACAAAAATGACCTCAGGAACCCAGTCAGAGATCGTTTTAAGTAAGAAAGGGTTGATCGGGAATGAAACTATTTATCTTTATAGGTATGATGATAAAAAATTAAAAAGTATATTTACAGTTCCTGAAAGTGTAGGGTTAAAATGCAGATTTTGAAACATGATAGGAACCCTAAGAACCCTTTTGGAATGTCCTAGAACGTCTGAAATGACCCAGAACCTTGAATTGCCCCTGGTGCTCACTAGACCCTTGTTGAGCCGAACTCGCCAGCCCATTATCAGGAAGCTTTTATAGCCTCCCTAGGCCCCTCTCCTCCACCTCCTTGCGCTCCCTACATCCATATTGGAGATCCATAAAAGATGATAGACCCCTGTTCCCTATAAATACCCCCATAGGTGTCATGCTCTCCCCTGAAGGCAAGAGTCCAAGAATTCAAGGTGAAGAAGAAGAAGAAGGCCCAAGGGTTTAAAACTTCTGTTGCCTTCTGAATTCAGGTAAGTTCCTCTAATCTTCTCTGAATCATTAGGTAGTAAGTTTTCATTTTAGTTCAGTTCTTTTCTATTCTGAGACTCGGTTTGTTTAGTTTGATTCCTTTGCTATATTGAAACTCTGCTAGTTTGTGTAGTTTGATTCCTTTTCTATACTGAAACTTTGCAGATTTGTTTAGTTGAGATTCTTTTCTATACTAAAAATCTGTCGGATTGTCTGGTTGAAATCCTATTCTATACTGGAACTCTGTTGGATTGTAGTTTAGTTCCTTCTCTATCCCGAAACTCTACCAGATTGAAGTCTGGTTCTTTTATCTATCCTGCAACTCTGCCAGTTTATCATTTACATCCCTTGATTAAACTCATGAATAAATACATGAAAACCCTAATCCTGTACTTGTGTTAGTTCAGAGCTTTCCCCTTGACCTCAAAAGATTAATAAAGCTTATAGTGTAAATGACTGTCCTATCTCTAGTCCGACATCTATTCTATTTTTCTGACTTCACTTAAATTTCCTGGCAAATAAGCTCTTATGGTCTAGCTGGAGAGCATTTGAAGCTCTTAGTGGCCAACTGTTCTTATTGACCAGTTGGAGAGCTTTCATGCTTTTAGTGGCCAACTGGAGAGTAGGAGTCTTATTGGCCATTTCCTCAATTCTTGAATTGTCAGCAAGTGTTTAAATGTGGTCTTGGACCCAAGTGAAACCTATGCCAGTTAAGGGGCTCTGGTCTAGTCCCGAGAAAATCTCGAACACTCTTACTGTCCAACTAGTACTAGCTAGAGAGTGATAGCCTGGTGCTTGACATACACCACAAGTGAGTGCTGCTGTACAATTCATTCATGTGTGTGTTATTCATGAAAGTGTTTCAATGTACAACTTCTTGGATTATCTATATTTGATTTAGTTGCTATTAATATCATGACAGTTTTATACAATCCATCATGGATGGCAAAAACGGGCGGGTCGGGGTCGGGGTCGGGCGGGTCGGGGTCGGGTCGGCGCCCGGCGACCCGAGTTGGCGCGGGAAGTGGCCGGGATCCGCGGATTCCCGGTAGGCGGGCCGGATCCGCCGGGGTCGGGCGACTCCGCTCCCGACTACCCCGACCCGCCCGACCCCGCGGATCCCCCTTTAAGGAGGGATCCCGTCCCGGGACTGCGCAGTCTGCGCAGTCCCGGACCTCCCTTCCCAGCCCCCTTCCCAGCCCCCTGCCCCCCTCCCCCCGTCGGAGCGCCTCCCTCGCCGCCGCCGCCGTCGCCGGAGCTCCGGGAGGCTCGCCGTCGCCGCCGGCGCGGCGCCACTGCAAGCAGCCGCCGGCGCCCTTCCTCTCTCTCTGTTCTCTTCTCTCTCTTCTGTGAGGTGAGATTTTTATTTTTTTAAAAAAATCTGAAAAATAGGAAATGGTAAATAGGCTATAGATCTGTAGATCTATAGCATATTTAACATGTTTATGACTTCATTCTCTTAAATCTCCAAATTTAGCCCTAATTAGGGTATAAAAATTAGGGATTGTGTCATGAATGAAATTAATGTGCAATTGAGTGATTAATAGAACTATTTTAGTTGATTAGAGTTTGTTGGTAGACTTAATTGCATTACATTAACTGTTTTCCTGAAAATCCCCAAATGACCCTAATTAGGGTTTAAAATTTAGGGATTTTAGGTCTTTATGTAATTATTATGTAATTGAGTGTCCAATATAGTTATTTTACTTGATTAGAGTTTTGTATGAACATTGCATGATCTGTTTTTTTTAATTCTCAACTTAAATAATTAGGGGTTTAAAAAATAAGAATTGTAGGTCATTAATATAATAAATGTGTAATTGAGTGTTCAATGTGGTCATTTGAGTTGATTAGAGTTTTGTATGTACAATATTTATAGTCTATGATATTTTTTTCCATAAATTCCCAAATTAAACCCTAAATAGGGTTTAAAATTAGGGATTGTGTAATTAACGTGCAATTTAATTGCATTCTTACACAGGAATATGGCACATCATGAACATGAAGAGCAAGAGGTGGAGCAGGCCATTGATCCTGGTTGGGCTCATGGTACTCTCCTTGATGCATCTAAGAGAAAAGTGAAATGTAATTGGTGTAGAAAGGAGATGTTTGGAGGCATTTATCGCCTTAAACAACATCTTGCTGGGATTGCTGGGAATGTTTCAAAATGTCCGAATTGTCCAATGGAAGTGAGAAATGAAATAATAGCATATCTGAAGGGGAAGAAAGCAGAAAAAAATTGACAACTCAGCAGCAACAAGAACTTCAAGATGAGCTTTCTGGGAGACAGATTCGTAGAGATTATGATCTACCAATTCCTGTGGATGATGATGATGATGATGATGATGATCCTGAGTTTACTGCAGCGGCACGTGCTAGTCGCCGTTCTTATGCGGAGGAAGATGAGAGACGAAGGGGTTTAGGCACATCAGGTGCACATGTGTCTAGAGATGACTCTAGGACATCTCTTCCTAGGAGTACACAGGGTCCTATGGATGCATATTTGTATAGATCAAGGTCTGTAAAACAACCAGGAATCAAGCAGGCATTGAAAGGAGTGAAATCCACTGCAAAGGCAGCGAAGGGTGCAATCAAAGGCATTGTCAAATGGTTTTTACATGCAGGTGTCCCAGCACATACGGCAGAGAGCCCATATTTTCAGAGTATGTTGGATGCAATTGCGGAAGCTGGGCCTGGTATTAAGGCTCCTACAAGGAAGTATATTTATGATGCTGGGCTTGATGATGAATATGAGGAGTTGAAAACATGGGTGAGTAGCTTCAAAATATTTGGAAAGAACGTGGTTGCACCATTATGTGTGATGGTTGGACAGGGACCACAAGAAAATCCATGATAAATTTTCTTGTGTATTGCTGCGAAGGGTCTATTTTCTTTAAATCTGTTGATGCATCTAACAAAATCAAGAATGCAGAATATTTGTTTAAACTTATGGATGCAGTTGTGGAGGAAGTGGGTGAAGAGCACGTTGTACAGGTTGTGACTGATAATGAACCGAGCTACAAGGCTGCAGGTAGGTTGTTAATGGAAAAGAGACACCATCTCTATTGGGTTCCATGTGCAGCACATTGCATTGATTTAATGATGGAGGACATAGGCAAAGATTCTCATATTCATGGTATCATTGATGATGCTCAGATGATAACTTCCTTTATTTATAGTCACAACAGGATTTTGAATATGATGAGGAAGTACACAGATGGGAGAGATCTCCTTCGTGCTGGTCCCACCAGATTTGCATCCAATTTTATTTCTTTGGAGAGCCTAATGAAATATAGGCATCAATTGGCCCATTGATTAATTCTGCAGAATTTTTGCAGCATGTAGACACTCTACGGCCTGATAGTAAAGATGTTGCACTCATGGTCCAAGACTTGATTAGCAATGCACGGTTTTGGGAGAAGGTTTCCTACTACCTCAAAGTAATAGAGCCTTTGGTACTTATCCTTAGAATGGTTGATGGTGACGACAAAAATGATATGGGATATTGTACGAGGCAATGGACAAGGCAAAGGAAAAGTTGAGGGAAAGGAATCCTAAAGCATACAGAAAATGGTGGGCCATCATAGACAAGCGATGGGAGATGACTCTCCACCATGATCTTCATGCAGCAGGTAATTTATTTATTGTAATTACTTGCTGAATTATTTTATGATACCATACTTAAACCTCTTTTATCATATGCAGGGTATTTTTTCAACCCTAGATTCAATATAAAGATGATGTGCACAATGACGGAGAAGTGATGAGAGGCACCATGAATGTCATCACTCGCATTGCAAGGAGCATGAATGAGAGATTAGACGCAGTGGCAGAGGTAGGATAGTATATTTTACTTGCATATGTATGTATTTTATCATTTGACATGACATATGTCATGTGACTCATGTCTTCCATTTTCTAGGTGGAGAGATATAAGATGAAAGTTGGCATATACGGAGCATATGACATGAAATATGCAGCTGGAAGACTCAGTCCAGGTGGTTTTACATGTTTGGGTGTTTGCCTAAAATCATAAATATATTCTTTCACCATCCTTATAATGATTAATGTTCGGTTATTTTATTGTAACAGCTGAATGGTGGATCCAAGTCAATTACCCAAGCTGGACAAATCCCTTAGCGTATGTTGCAGTGAGAGTATTAAGTCAAACCACTTCTTCTAGCCCATGTGAAAGGAATTGGAGTACATTCAGCCTTATTCACACAAAAATCCGCAATAGGCTGGGTGTGGATAGGCTAGAGAAGTTGGTTTACTGTCATTATAATATGCGTTTAAGGGTGAAGCAAAAAGAAGAAAGGCAAAAGATAGAAAGACAGAGATTCATGCAGCTAGCTGGTAGACCATTTGAGGAGGTGGTTCCTGAGATAGATGTTGATGAGTTGCTAAATGAGGAACACCCTTTACATGCTTGGGTGGAGACGAGAGCTGAGGGAGAGCTAGCTGATTTTCATCCTGATGATCGGCTAGTTCAAGCATGTGAAGGAGATGTTTTATTAGAAGAGCATGTACCTGAGAGAGCTGAGAGGCCAGAATTGAGAAGATCTTCCACCGTACATGATACTAGTATTTCTTCATCTCAGCCAGAATTGAGAAGATCTACCTCCCAGTTAGAGCCCAAAAGAAAGAAAGACAAAGGCAAGAAGAAAGCAAAGCCAAACAAGAAAGAAGAACAGAAGAACCAAGAAGAAAATCACAAGAAGGTGAAGAGGACTCTCCTGAGGCAGAGACACATATTGGGCAGCCATTTTCTGAGGCTCCACCCCTGCCATCTCATTTGGCTAGATTATATGAGGCAGAGAAATTACATTATGAACGTCGCAAAAAGAAGAGTACAAAAGAAAAAGAAAAAACAGTGGGGAGTGATGACTCCACCCAATCACCTGATGATGATGATGGTGCTGCTGCAGGTATTGGAGCCACGGGAGGTTATGGGCTTGGGGGTATTATGTCAGGATATGAAGATTATTCACAACCACCCCAACAACAACAAGGAAGCCAAGGGGAAGCACAACAGCAGCACGGGGGATATGAAGGCCAACAAAGGCAAGCAGGGCATGATTGGGGATACGGGGCTTCATATCCACCCTTTTTTAGTCCCCCAAAATTGCCATATTCAGACATCAGCTCTAGTAGTGGGCCTAGTTATTTGGGCAATATTCAAACTACTGGATATGGTAGTTTCTTCCCTCCGGGACACTCAGGAGAAAGTTCAAGTCAACAAGCAACAACACCGCGAGGCATCCAAAGAGGATTCCAAGATATTGCAAATTCTTTGTTTGGCTTTGGATATACACAGTATGGAGGACATGAGTATGTGCCACCTATTCAATCTCATGAGGTAGAGGATGAGGGTTCAGAAATGTCAAATTGAGAAGGTATTTTTATTTATTTCATGTTATCAACTTGTACATATTTTAATTTTTGCAATGTATGAACATTAATGATTATGTCTTTAGTCATTGTTATTGTTCTTCATGGTACATGAACATGATAAGATTTAAATTTCAATGTGTTTGATTTCAATGAATGTTGTATGTGTCTAGGTAATTTTCTGTAAATTTTAGGGATTTTTCCTGATTTTTTTTGATTTTTTCTGATTTTTTTCATTTTTTAAATAATTTTTTACTCTGGCCGACCCAGGGTCGGCCAGACTCCATTGGAGTCGGCCGGCTCCACCGACCCGACCCGACCCGAGTCGGGGTCGGCTGGTCCGACTCACCCAGCCGACCCGACCCTGCCATCCATGGGATATGAGGCCACAAAGGCAAGCAGGGCATGATTGGGGATACGGGGCCTTCAATCCACACCTTTTTTAGTCCCCCAAAATTGCCATATCAGACATCAGCTCTAGTAGTGGGCCTAGTTATTGGGCAATATTCAACTACGGATATGGTATTTCTTCCCTCCGGGACACTCAGGAGAAGTTCCCTCAACAACAACACACCGCGAGCCTTGTTGGAACAAAAAAGAAGCAAATATGAATGTCATGGATGTGTTGGATGCTTGTTAAGGGAAGTATCAATACTCCCTTATATAGTGTTCGACAAGTTAAGTAGGTGACATTCACCTGTGAGCAACTACTCAGTTAGCTAGCCTGTGAAAAGAAGATGGCTACTTAACCGGGAGTTGGCAACTACCGGTAAAATGTTGACCCCATCTAACCGGTTAAAATCCCACCTAACCGGTTTAACGGCTTGATTAAGAGGTCAAAGCAGTTATGATTAGGGTGACCCCAAGGTTACTTAAAGTCATAACTTGATCCGAGCATTCAAGCTCTCAAGTATTGTCAAGCACCCCAAGCAAGTGGGAGATGCCGAGGAGAATAATCTCCGGATAAAAATACGGCACGGAAGAATTCCGGCATTACAAGGTCTACAAGACCAAGATAAGTACAAGAACAAGTCCGCCACGAAGGCTCCAAAGACTTGTAATTGATTCTCCGTCCGGGACGGCAGAACTTCCGACAAAATATACGGAATGGCACGACGGAACGGCACGAGCTTCTCCAAAGGACAAGACCCCTTCAAATGAAGGGGAGGGT
>CM024766.1:8357061-8424781 GCA_014218235.1 Colocasia esculenta | reverse complement strand
ACAGGGTGTATGTGCCTCCGTCGGACGTTACACGATAGTGGGTACATATGTGTTACCAGTGGGGTGTTTGTGCCTCCATAGGTTAACATGCCTCAACGTGTGCCCTTTTACGACACCGAGGACTTAAATATATGTGCCTCAACGTGTGTCGTTTTAAGACACCGGAGGACTTAAGTACATGCCTCGACGTGCGTCGTTTTATGACGCCGGAGGACTTAAGTACATGCCTCGACGTGCGTCGTTTTATGACGCCGGAGGACTTAAGTACATGCCTCGACGTGCGTCGTTTTATGACGCCGGAGGACTTAAGTACATGCCTCGACGTGCGTCGTTTTATGACGCCGGAGGACTTAAGTACATGTGCCTTAGGGGTCTTATAACAACCTGTGGTGTCTCCGTGTGGGCGAACGCAGGAGGGCTCGACCACGAAGAGGAAGCACCAACGGGTGTCGAAGACCTCCCCCGACTCGTGCGGCCTATACAAGCTCACGCACGGACCACGCTTTGAGCACGGGCAGACTTTGGGCCGAGAGGCGTGTGTTCGGAGCTTGGAAGCGTCCTATCGCCGAATCCCCTTTTCAAATGGGGGTATGCCCCCCTATTTATAGGATTTGAGGGGGGCATACCGGCGGGGGTACCCTCCCCGGCGGAGGTCTCCGGGCGCGAGCGTCGAGGCAGGGGCGCGAAAGAGAGCGAACTGGCGGAGGGGATCGCCAGTCAGGTACCTGACCGGCGCCCCTCTTGGCTAGCAGAGGGGGCCGCCAGTCAGGGACCTGACCGGCGGCCCTCCTTGCTGCGCAGGGGGCCGAACCGGCGGCCCCCCTGCGCGGGGCAGGGGGCCGAACCGGCGCCCCCCCCCTGCGCGGGGCAGGGGGCCGAACCGGCGGCCCCCCTGCTCGCGGCAGCGGGCCGAACCGGCGGCCCCCCTGCGCGGGGCAGGGGGCCGAACCGGCCCCCTGGCCCGCGGGGGGGTCGAACCGGAGGCCCCCCGTGCTCGCGGGGCCCGCGGGGGGCTAACCGGCGCCCCCCTGCATGCGGGGGGCCGAACCGGCGCCCCCCTTGGGGGGTCGAACCGGCGGCCCCCCTCACTGGCGAGGGGGGTGACCGGCGGCCCCCCTTTGGGCCTCTCTGGCCCACCACCTATTTAAGGGTGGGGCTCACTCCATTCCCCGTCATTTTCCCCGTGATCTCCGAGAGGAAATTGGGGAGAGAGCTCTGTGGGCCTCCCTTGGTTGTCGGTCGACGCCCGCGGACGTGCGCACGTGCACCGTTCGCGCTTCTTCGGCCGTTCCACGTGCGTTTGTCCTCGTTTTTTAGGAACACGTGCATTTGATCGCTCGGAACCTATCGGCTTCGGGCGCGACTCCGCACTCCTTCCAGGACGTGGATTTCTTGACATCCGGGGTACGTACTCTTCGTCGACGAAGACTTCTCGGGCTTCTCGCTTCCGGGTCGCCGTAGTTTAGCGCGAATACCCGGACTTGTTGGTTTCCGACGTCCGAGCGGGGGGTCGGGAGTTTATTCCCGATTCTCTTAGGGCGTATCCGTCGCCCGGGGTTTGTTTAAGCCCCGATATTTTTCGGGTTCAACAGCCTCCTTTTTGGGAACCCAGATTTGTTTGAGCTTGGGTGAATGTCGGGTGCTTTGTTTGACGCCGGCTTTCTTCTTGAAAACTTCTTGGTCTTCTCGGCACCATCGCAGAGCTGAGAAGCGATTCGAGGTTGGAATTGTTGGAACATACCTATCACGTGGGATAACAGGTTGGCTTCCATCAATCCGCATCCGCAGACCTCCGATCATGATGGACTTGCCGGATCTTGAGGTAGCAGCAGGCCTTTTGCTTTTGTGATTTTTGTTTTGCCCTCGTTGTGAGGAGACGGGAGCTATGATTTGGGAGGAAATTGTTTGGACCGAGAAAGTCCGAATTTGAGCTGGGTGGGATTTGGTCCCTTTGGCAGCATCATTTTTTGAGAGCATTTGGATGCCCTTGTTGATGGCAGCAGGACGAGCTTGAGTATTAGCATGGAACCTGCTGGTCTTCTTTGTTGATTTGTTGGAGGGAGGCTTTTGAGCAGCATCTTCCTGTTGACGAGCCGGACCACCCCTAGGAAGTAAGGGGATCCAACGACTGCTGGGAAATCTCCGAATACGATCGGAGTTGCCAGGTAGCCAACCTGGCATGGTTGTTGACGACGAGCGGTCCATAGGTGACGGCCATCTTCAACAATTGAGATTTGCTTTTGGTTCGTCCAAGTACCTTTGAGGTGCCTCCACGGAGTATCTTCACGGAGTACCTTCATAGGAGATTATCAGTATTAGGATTTTTATGAAGATGGATGCATATATCTCGCCCTTTTGCTATGAATGGTGAGAAGGGGTCCCACCGGGTGTGCCAGCTGTGGACACGGGAAATTTTCCTCTTCCTTTCCTTCCTTCTTTATTTGAAGGATGTTTATTCATTTATCTTTTGACTTTGAGTTGCGGGGCGTGCCAGCCTGCCTGCCAGGCAGAAGTAAGGGTCTGCGCAATGCAGAGAAAGAATTTTTTGAATATATCCGTGAAACGGATGGGTGCGCCGTGTTTTGATCTGAACTTCTTTGATTCCGTGCCTTTTAATCATCAGGCGATTGGGGTGGCGTGTGCTGGACCCCTGTCTCCATCGATCGAGACCGATGTTACATTTACATCGAGTTAAAAGCTTTAGATGTCGTATTAACACCTGTTTCAACCCGAATACCATTTCATAGCATGGGCAAGAATATATGCATCTGTAAGAAATTTCAAAACAACATTTTTTTGCTTTGTTTATTTTGAACGGAATGAGTCTAAGTTTAAAAAAACGAATAGGGTTCTCTTTTTGAAAAGAGTATGTAGCTTATTATGGGCAGGAACATGCCCGTGTTAGCGAAATTATCTTCCGAGTATATACTCATTTTCAGAGACAAAACTTTAGTTGAAACGTATACATATAAACACATAGTTATGAACATACGAGTAAATTTTAGGACGGAACTTCCGTTTTGACGGAGTGTCCTTGAGGAAATATATACATATGATTGTACTTATATGGATATGTTCTCGGGTAGAACCCCTACACAGGCAGAGTTCAACTCAGGATTCATATCCGTATGAACATAGACTCACAATTATATGAGCATGTATTTGAGAAGAATTTCTGTTTAGACAGAGTTTCCTCAAGAAAACATATGCATATAAGCATGAGATTATGATTATACAGATATGCTCTTGAGCAGAATCCCTGCTTGAGCAGAGTCTCCTCGAAGGAACATATACATATGAGTACAAGGCATCTAAATGTCCGTACCCATAGAGTCTTGCTCGATATGGAGGCATTTAGAGCACAAACATTCAAGGGTATTTAAACCACAGAGACTTGCTCGGCGTGGGGTATAAAATATACTAAGAGAGAGAGATATAAAGGGTGTTTAAATGCCATATGTCCATAGAAACTTGCTCGATATGGACGGTATTTAAACCCCTGAATCTCCCACAGAGACTTGCTCGATGTGGGGTGAGAGAGAGAGAACAAAGGGTGTTTAAATGCCATGTGTCCATAGAGACTTGCTCGATATGGACGGTATTTAAACCCCTGAACTTCCCACAAAGACTTGCTCGATGTGGGGTGAGAGAGAGAGAACAAAGGGTGTTTAAATACCATATGTCCATAGAGACTTCCTCGATATGGACGGTATTTAAACCCCTGAATCTCCCACAGAGACTTGCTCGATGTGGGGTGAGAGAGAGAGAACAAAGGGTGTTTAAATACCATATGTCCATAGAGACTTGCTCGATATGGACGGTATTTAAACCCCTGGATCCCCACAGAAACTTGCTCGATGTGGGGATATGAAATATACTATAGAACTTTGGAGAAACCCTTCATGGAGGGGACGAGGAGATGTTGATGCCGTATACGATGGCGATCTCCTGCCCTTTTGCACGCTATGAGCACTCCTCACTCCATATTGAGCCAGAGAATGGGCCAATACCTTCACGCCAAACCAATCACTTGGAAGAACAGGCTGAAGAGGATTTGAAGAAGGGAGACTTGCTATTTTCTGAATTTTCAGAACACAAAAAGGGAGGATTTTACAAGGCCTTTGGGGACTGATTTCTCCAGGGACTTGCACAGCATGAGGGGGAGCTCCTATGGGGCTTGTTGCCTCTCCCTTTGGGACTGGTTTACAAGGCTTTGGGAGGCCAACCAGCAGGGTTTTGAGGGAGGATATGGGGGCTTGGAGGCTTGGAGGCCGGCCAGCATATGGGGGCTTATGGGCTTGTCTCCCCTTCCTATGGGGACTGATTTCTTCAGCATAAGGGGGGGGTTTTCTGGTATTTTTTTTCTCATTTTCAGAAGAGGGGGTGCCTCCCCTTTTATAGGGGGCTGGCTTCTCCTCCCTCCCTGCATAAACAAGAGAAGGAGGGGGGAGAACCCCATTTCGGTTGGGGGGAAGCACCCCCAACCTGTTTAATATTAAACAGGTTGGGGGTCTGAACACCCCCCCAACCTGTTTAATATAAAACAGGTTGGGGGAGTTCCCCTCCAACCTGTTTTATATAAAACAGGTGGGGGTGTGGGCACCCCCCAACCTGGTTTACATAAAACAGGTTGGGGGGGCTCCCCTCCACCTGATTTTATGTAAAACCGGTTGGAGGGGGTCCCCTCCAACCTGTTTTACTTTTTTTTTTTCCTTTTTTATGTATAAAACCAGTTGGAGGGGGGGGGATCCCCTCCAACCTGTTTTCATATAAAACCGGTTGGAGGGGGGAGTCCCCCAACCGTTTTTATATTAGAAGGTTGGAGGGGGCCTCCCCTCCAACCTGATTTACATGAAACCGGTTGGGGGGGGGCACCCCCCAACCGGTTTTATGTTTCAGAAATTGGAGGGGGCCTCCCCTCCAACCGCCCTCTCTTCCCCCCATTCCCCTTAAGGGTTGTTTTGAAGTGGGGGGAGAGTGGCCTATAAATAGGCTATAAGGGGCTCATTTAGGGGGACTGGTTTGCTGAAGTCCCGCTCCCCTTGCTTGGAGTTTCGCCCGGTGAAGAGTTGCATTTGCATCTTCGGAGCTTCTGTCGCCAGCTTGTTCTTGTGCTTGTACTTGTACTTGTGCTTCATGCTCGGTCTTTATGGACCTCGTATTGTTGGATTTTTTCCATGTATCTGTATCTCACAATTGGTCTTTATGGACCTTGTGCTGCCGGACTTGTTCCGTGCTGTGTCTGTATTTGTATTTGTCACTTGGTCTTTATAGACCTCATACTGCTGGATTTTTCTTCCAAGCCATATCTGTACTTCAATGTTTAGTACAAGTCGTTAATTTCTTCCGACTTGTTTGGAAACTTAACGTGGCCTGAAGAGTTGTTGGTTTATCCTTGAAGGAAAGCACCCAGGATGTTGTCTGTAACATTTTTAAGGTCCAACAGGGGGTGCTCCCCCTCCAACCGGTTTTATATAAAACAGGTTGGAGGGGAGGCCCCCTCCAACCTTTTAATATAAAACCGGTTGGGGGGTGCTCCCCCTCCACCAGTTTTATATAAAACAGGTTGGGGGGAACTCCCCCTCAACCGGTTTAATGTTAAACTGGTTGGGGGGGAGCACCCCCCAACCTGTTTAATATTAAACAGGTTGGGGGGGTTTAATATTAAACAGGTTGGGGGGGTTTCCCTGTCCGGTTGGGGGTGTGAGCACCCCCCAACCTGTTTAACATTAAACCGGTCCCCTATAAAAGGGGAGGCACCCCTCCATCTCAAGTGCAGGAGGAAGCCCCAGAAATCCCCCCTTTATGCTGGAAAAACCAGTCCCCATAGAGAGGGAAAAACCCCCAAATCCTTGTAAATCAGTCCCCTAAAAATCCCTGTTGTTTGCAAACCCCAAATCCTTGTAAACCAGTCCCCCAAAGCCTTGTAAACCCCTCCTTTTGTTTTGAAAGAAATAGCAAGAGTGTTCTTCCTCCAATCTTTTGATTTGGTGTGAAGGTATTTGTTCATCTCTGGCTCAATATGGAGTGAGGAGTGCTCGATAGCGTGCAAAAGGGCAGGAGATCACCATCGTACACGGCATCAACATCTCCTCGTCCCCTCCATGAAGGGTTTCTCCAAAGTTCTATAGTATATTTCATATCCCTACATCGAGGAAGTCTCTGTGGGGATTCTTCAGGATTTAAATACCGTTCATATCGAGCAAGTCTCTATGGACACATGGTATTTAAATGCCCTTGTATGTCTGTATATTTCATATCCCCACATCGAGCAAGTCTCTGTGGGGATTTTCCGGGATTTAAATACTGTTCATATCGAGCAAGTCTCTATGAGCGTATGGTATTTAAATACCCTTGTATGTTTGTGCTCTAAATGCCTCCATATCGAGCAAGTCTCTATGGGCATGTGCATTTAGATGCCTTTGTTCTTGTATGTATATGTTTCTTCGAGGAGACTCTGCCCAAGCAGAAGTTCTGCCCAAGAAGATATTCATATGATCCTAATCTCATGCTTATATGCATATGTTTTCTTGAGAAAACTCTGTATAAACAGAAGTTTTACTCAAATACATATCCATATAATCATGACCTTATGATCATATGTATATGATTCTTAGGATGAACTCTGCTCACGCAGGGGTTCTGCCCGAGAACATATCTATACAAGCACAATGCTCTTGTATGTTTGTATCTCGGTATATTCTGTCCCCCATATCGAGCAAGTCTCTGTGGGGATTTTCCGGGGTTTAAATACTGTTCATATCGAGCAAGTCTCTATGGACATACGGTATTTAAATACTCTTTGTATGTTGTGCTCTAAATGCCTCCATATTGAGCAAGACTCTATGGGTACGGACATTTAGATGCCTTGTACTCACATGTATATGTTTCTTCGAGGAAACTCTGCTCAAGTAGGGATTCTGCTCAAAAGCATATCTGTATGATCATAATCTCGTGCTTATATGCATATGTTTTCTTGAGGAAACTCTGTCTAAACAGAAATTCTCCTCGAGTACATACTCATGTAATCGTGAGTCTATGTTCATACGGATATGAATCCTGAGCTGAACTCTGCCCACGCAGGGGTTCTACCCGAGAACATATCCATGTAAGTACAATCATATGTATATATTTCCTTAAGGGCACTCCGTCTAAACGGAAATTCCGTCCTAAAATTTACTCGTATATTCATAACTATGTGTTTATATGCATACATTTCAACTGAGATCTTGTCCCTGGAGACGAGTATATACTCAGAAGATAATTTCGCTAACACGGGCATGTTCCTGCCCATGGCAAGTTACATGACAAGTTCCACAAAGGAAACTCATACTCTTTTCAAAAAGACAACCCTATTTTCAAACTTAGACTCATTCTGTTCAAAATAAACAAAGCAAAAATGTTGTCTTGGAATTTCTTACAGATGCATATATTCTTGCCCATGCTATGAAATGGTATTCGGGTTGAAACAGGTGTTAATACGACACCTAAGGCTTTTAACTCGATGTAAATGTAACATCGATTCCGATCGATGGAGACAGGGGTCCAGCACACGCCACTCCAATCGCCTGATGATTAAAAGGCACGGAATCAAAGAAGTTCAGATCAAAACACGGCGCACCCATCCGTTTCACGGATATACAAAAATTCTTTCTCTGCATTGCGCAGACCCTTACTTCTGCCTGGCAGGCAGGCTGGCACGCCCCGCAATACAAAGTTAAAAGATAAATGAACAAACACCTTAAACATAAATAAAGAGAGAAAAATTCCCGTGTCCACACGCTGTCCAAAAACCCTATGCCTGAACAAGGCTAAAGCCAGGCACATGCGCCTGTGTACATATATATATATATTATTTTAAAAAAATTGAGACTAAAAAAGAGATGTCCCGGCAGACTTGGTCATTCCCCAAAAGGAATATCCAAGGGTAAAAAAGCCTAAAAATCCGGTTGAGGTGAAAACCCGAAAGGACACCTCAAGCAAAAATGGATAATCCCTTAACGTGAAAACCCGAAAGAGTGCGTTAGAAAAAGCCAGAGGGGGCCAACTTTGGTGAAAACCTGAAAGCACTGGGGTTGGTAATGAAAAAAAATGAAAAAAAGAAAAGGGAAAAAAAATCTCGTTTACGAGCCATAGTGCCATACCCTTCTTAGCTAACAAACCACAATGGTAGGCTATGTCCTTCTTGGTCAACAAACCACATGGTAGGCTGAGTCATATACTTCTTAGCCTGCAAACCAAAATGGTAGGTTAAGTCGTATCCCCTAGCTGATAAACTAAAATGGTAGGCTGAGTCATATCTTCTTGGTCAACAAACGAAAATGGTAGATCAAGTCGTATCCTTCTTAGCCAACAAACCAAAATGGTAGGATGAGTCGCATATCTCTTTTAGTCAACAAATCACAATGGTAGGCCAAGTCATATCCCTTTTAGCCAGCAAACCAAAATGGTAGGCTAACCTATATTTCTCTTGGTCAACAAACCACAATGGTAGGCCAAGCTATATTTCTCTTTTAGCCAACAAACCACAATGGTAGGCTGAGCCATATTTCTCACTGGTCAACAAACCAGAATGGTAAGCCAAGTTATACCCTTAGCCAACAAACCAAAATGGTAGGCTAACCCATGCTCTCCTTGGTCAATAAACCAAAATGGTAGACCGAGTCATATCACCCTTAGCCAGCAAACTAAAATGGTAGGCTAATCTATGTCTCCTTGGTCAATAAACCAAAATGGTAGACCGAGTCATATTACCCTTAGCCAGCAAACCAAAATAGTAGGCTAAGTCATATGCTCTCTGTGGTCAACAAACCAAAATGGTAGGCCAAGTCATATCCTTCTTAGCCGACGAACCACAATGGTAGGCTATACCCTCCTTAGCCAACAAACCAAAGTGGTAGGTTGAGTCATGCCCTTCTTAGCTAGCAAACCAAAATGGTAGGTTAAGCCATACCCGTTTTAGCTAATAAACTATGATGGTAGGCTGAGTCATACTTTCCTTAGTCAACAAACCAAAATGGTAGATCGAGTCGTATCTCCCTTAGCCAGCAAACCAAAATGGTAGGCTGAGCCATATATCCCCTTAGCCGACAAACCAAAGTGGTAGGCTGAGCCGCTGAGTTACTTATTCCCTATCCAACAAATCAAAATGGTAGGTTGAATCAGGGTTTGCCGAATCGGGGCGAATCGGCCCGATTCCCCCGAATTGGTGTGAATCAGGGGAAACCCGATCCCTGATTCGCCCCGATTCCCTTTATATATAATATATATATCATATTATATCATATTTGTAATATATGTTATACATTATAAATATGATATATATTACATATATGTATTTAATCAATATAAATGTGTCTAAAATATGATATATGTAATATATATAATATATATCAATATATATATCATATGATATTTATATATATAATATACCCATGCGAATTGGTCCGATTCGGACCGATTCTGGGGGAATCGGGCGAATCAGGAGCAACCCGATTCGCCTTCCGATTCCGATTCGACAAACCATGGGTTGAATCCTGTCCTTCTTAGCCAACAAACCACAATGGTAGGTTAAGTCCAAATCACAAACCCTGTAACCAAATGCCTTGCAGTTCCAATCGTGGGTGCCAAGCTTCAAAAAAAAAGGGACTAAAACTAGAGATGTTCTGGCAGACTTGATCGCTCCCCAAAAGGAGTGTTCAAGGGTAAAAAGGCCCCAAACCCAGTTGAGGTGAAAATCCGAAAGGGCGTTTTAGGAAAAAATGGGTAACCCCTCGTGTGAAATTCGAAAGGGCGCATCGGAAAAAGCTAAAGGGGCCATCTTTGATGAAAATCTGAAAGGGCGCTGGAGATGGTAATGTGAAAAAAAATAAAAAAATAAAAAATGAAATGAATGAATTTCTCTAAAGGGGAAGGAAATCTGCTCGGACTCACAATCAAGCAAAGCTAAAACCCCTATTGCCCTCATCATTGGGAGAACATATGAGTAGTCAATGACGAAATAACCCTTGTTCTCACTACTAAGTAGTGGCCAATATAAGGGATTGCATCCGAGACGACAATGATCGTGCTCTCCCACTCTGATGAAGCGCGGATATGTTGAGCCCTAATAGGGAAAAGAAGAGAAGAAAGAGAAAGAGAGGCCAAGCCAGAAAACGTCGACAACAACAAATAATGAAGCAGAAGAGGTGCAGACGAGAATTGCACTGGTGCCAGATGAAACACAGCCAGTGATTCAGAATTTGTTCTCTCTCAAATATATAGGAGCCCGAGACAAGCCCTCGGGATAACTAAGGAAGCATAAACAATGACTGAAAATACAAAAGGGTCATGGGGCCGCCCTCTCAAAGGAAACTGGGAGGCCCACTCTGCAAGCTCACTAAAGTAGCCTAGCGGGCGGAGAGCCTAGCCTAGAGATCTGAGCACTCTCGCTCTGAGGCGGCACTCCCTGCCTCGGCCTCGGCCACGACCACTCCTCTGTCAAAAACCGCAATGGTGAGCTCGCACTCAGCAAGGTGGTTCGAGGCGTCTTCAATCGTCTGCCGTAGGGCAACGACCTCGTCATTAGAGCTGACCCCGTTAGCCCTCAAAGTCTCGGCACGCTCATGAAGGCGGTCGCCCGCAAACGAGAGGCTTTGGCTTCCTGCTCCAGCTGAGCAATTTCACCTTTGAGCTTCTGGATCCTAAGGCGATTTGCCGCCAAGGTCGCCTCCTGATGCAGCCGCCTAACCTCACCCCAGAGTGAGTCCACCGCCACCATCCAAGGCCCCCGAGGGTAGCCCATAAGGTGATATGCGCGGGTATTCCTCCTCAGGGCGTTGCGCACGGCTTTGATGGGAGGGGGATCGCTTGCCAGCATTACAGTCCGGATGGACCCCATTAAAAACTCAAGCGCTCTCTCCGTTCCCGGTACCGGAACATCCTGGGGAAAGTCTGGCCAAGAAACATCGTGGCTCGAAAACGCGCCCGACGACCCAAGGGAAGCTTCACTGAGGGACGGCTGAAGCAAGTCACCATCTACAGCTGCCAGAAAGAAAAAAAATTAACACAAGGCAAAAATGATGTGTTTACAAAGCATGTCATAACAATAATAAGGGAGAAATGGAGGCCGTAGGTGTTCGGAAAAATGGCCATGAACCCTGGGCGCTGATGACGAAGGGTCACTCCCGCTACCCTCCTCGGGGCATGCCGCCTCTCTGGCATCCCCAGCAACCGCCTTTAAACTCGGATCCTCTGAGAGGCATGAGCAACCTCCAACCAAAGCATCCGCTGACCCGCCTATCGAAATAACTCAAGGAAGTCATATGCATGAAAGCAGGACTAGCCAAGAGACACAAAAAGATAAATGAAGTGTCTTAATCGTTCAAGCCACCTGTCGAAGGCCCGCCGGCCCCTGGCGGGGAAAATGTGGTTGCAAGACTGAAAGAAATAGGCTCTGTACCGACCACAGCCACGGTGGGTGGAGGATCGGCGATTGCTGGACTGTCGGCTATAAACCCTTCTATGAAACGGGCCGTATCTGGAAAATAAAAAGCAGGGCACAATGAGCGACGCATTACTCTGCCTCGGCAGATAAAAAAGACAAGTAAGCCAAATGCGAAGTCATATCCCGGGTTCTGTGGAAGCTCTTACCGCTACTCTCCCCACTTGCCCTCTTGGGGATCTCCCCCTCCTAGGGCGGGGTCATCCCGGGAAGCTCGGCAATAGAGGAGATCGTTACTGAAACAAATAGACGAAGAAAGAACCTCTAGTCATTTTCCATATAAAGAAAGAGGAGAAAGGGATAAATCGGCAAAATAAAAGTCCAGAAGGCACTCACTGGCACTATGAAGGACATGCGACCAAGTTCTCCCATCGGACTCAATAAAATTGAAGTCCGCACAGTTGGGTAACTCCATCTCCAGTCCAGAAGTCAGTAGGTCATGAATCGTCTGCAACGAAGTTGACCCATCAAGGGTAGAGATGTTCATATCCGGGCACCCCGCTTCCTCGTCGGCAACAACACCTGCCGACGCATGCCCTGAAAGAAAAAAAAAGGGGAAAGCAAAGGGCAAGGATGCGTCAAGCCCAAAGTCGTAAAGACAAGACTGGGGAATAAAAAAAGGGGGGGTGAATATCCACCATACCTTGCTCAAGAGGTGATGCCCGTGGAAGACCAACCTCATCAGGAGATGACGTTCCATCAAAAGTGGGATTATAATTGTCATCGGCGAGGGCGTTCGCATCTTCATGTAGCGTGTCCCCGATCGGACCCTTACCCCTAGGAGGAAGAAAAGCTGCAATGCAAAGAAAAAGGGACGTGTTGCCACCTCAGAGTTGGGATGCCTTCATTGGCAACAAAAGAAAGAGGAAATGATAAAATGACGGGAGAATGGACCAAACTTACCTTCCTCACTCGAAGAAGAGGGCTTCAAGATCCTCCTACGGGTAGCCCGCTGCAAGGGACCAGTCTCTTTGCTGGCTCGACGCTTTCTGCTGTAAGAGGCGGCTTGCTTTTGCTTCTCTGACAAGTGGATGAAGCTCGATGTTCAAATGAATAAAAAAACAACAAAAACAAATAAATCTTGTCAGTATGACAATGGAAAAACGTGTACATCCATGCTTCGAATAAGAAATAAAGAAGCAGAAAAAGATCAAAAGAAAGATCGCACACGCATATCGCTCGGGGCAGGTGAAAATGTTGGCGGGAGGACCACCCCTTCTGGCGGGATCTTCACAACTTTCCCATGCCCGGCCACGACACCCCAAAGGTCCAGCAACCTCGTGCTGTTCTCCACCTGATTGATGAAATCAATTGGTCCAACGCGGGCTATCGAATGTCGAATGTTTCCCCATTGTGGCAACAACTCATTATTAAAGCCCCCTAGAATAATGGGGCTTGAAAGTGCCTCATCTAGGGGGTACCCGCAGTCCAACAGAAAGTGATGCCACCAGGAATAAACACTTGGTGATATGCTGTCATCCCTTGGGGCCGTCGAACTGCTGTCAGGACGTGCTAGGGGATTCAACGCCCCCACGTATGCATTCCGCTCTGCCGGTAAAGAAATTTTCCTTCTTACGCTATGAAGCCTTAGAGCTTGGGAGGTCCCTGCAAGTGTGGGAAACTCTTGCCGAAGAAAAGACTCCGAAATGAGCGCCGCAGGCACATCTGTCCGGGTCGATCGGGTTGCTTCAGCATCCTTAATACGACTGGCATGCTCTCAGAATATAAAGCTATGACGAAATCACCAGCAGGCATAGTGTATGTCTATCTGCCCCTCCCCCTCCCTCTGCTGCTCTGGGATAAAATATCTGGGGAAAGGATCATGTCTGGCGAAATAGCACCACCAGCTGAAGGCAACCAAATGTCGGTCGTAACCCTTATACAGCCGAGCACTTAAAGAAAAATCGGTATTTGGGGGAACAATTTGGTCATACCCAAAGTTGCGAGCAAAGCGACATGGGTAATAAGGCTCCAGATACAAAAGACGAGCCTTTACAAAAAACCAAGACACTGTGACGAATGCAACAAAGCAATCCTTGCAAAAGGAGTTCCCGGTGGTGGCATGGTGCTGTTGATGACATACTCGTCCCTCTCCACTTTCTTCGGCCCAAGGTCGAAAATCGTGAGAACAGCAAGCAAAATCAAGCCGGGCTGACCAGCTGACAACACAAAAGATAATCGCCGCCGAGCCCCAATCAACTGCTTATGTGCATCCTGACCCGAACGGTTCCTGAACATGAAAACCAACGGTGCCAAATGGTTGTCAACAATACTAACAGCCTGACACAGTTCGGGCAACAAAAGACCGCCCCAGGCACTCAAATAATGGGTCGCCAGCGAAATGTTTTTGTCACATAGGGATGAGCTGATCGTTAAGTCTCCCAAGCCGTGAAAAATGTTGGCCAAAGCTGTAGGGGCCAATGGGAACTGCCTGCCATCAGCAAGAAGGCACATTGGGTATATGAGCTCCGGCCTGACCAACCCTTCCTCCCCAAACGGGAGGACAAATGTACCCAGCCAGTATACGAGATAAGCCGCCAAATAGGTCTTGTCCGGGAGACGCCTCGGGTTCCAACCTCTATCCTGAGGTGCGCACAGGTGCCTCTGGTTGTCCTCGAAATCCACGGACAACTGTGTATAACTGCCTAGGTCATGGGTGTCCGAAGCAAACCCATTGCAAAAGCAGTACGGGCTGTTGTAAAAGAAACAGACCCATACGGTGAAGCTCACCTGCACATTTCCCTGAGAAGCCTTGGGACTCTGCTCCTTGCCACATCTGGCTAAATCTCGCCAGACCTTCATTAAATATCTGAAGCTGTAAGGCATGACATATGAACCTGTGCCTGTGGAGTAGTCCCAATGGAGGTCGTCCAGGCACACACTAGAAAGGCTAGAAATCCTGTGGAAAGCCCACAGGTCAAAAGATGTCTCCCCTCCGCGGTGCCGAAGGTATTAAACCTCCGATTGAATCTCTCCGCCAAAGCTTGCAGTAGCCCTGAATGGCATGGATAACTGTATAAGGCAGCGGTAACCGTGTGACGAAGTCCAACTCGGTCCAGCATTTCATGATAATGGTGCAAGACCCCCATCAACCACTCAGTCGCGCCGAAACGGAAGTGGTGAGAAGAAACCACTGACCACCTATCATACCAGCTAGCGGCACCCCGCTCATAATATGGTCAAGAAAGCAGAGGCGGTCATAACCCTCGGAGGCAAACTGGCTACCAGAGGGCAATAAAATATGCCCAACAAAGGATGGTCCTACCTTGTGCTGTCCATGAAGCTCCCAGGTAGCTGGTGCAACCGAAGTCCCCTTGATGGGGCGAGCCGACTCAGAGCTGTAAAGTCCCCCAACTGGTGCGTATTTGGAAACTGCACCTGCATAGGATAGCCGAGTGGGAAACTAGGGAAGTTGAAGCCACACATCCCCAACATACTGTCCCGACCTGCCAAAATGACCCTCTCCAATTGAATTCGTTCGGTCGCCAAGAGGTCAGCAGGGCCATCCCATCCATCGGGAACAAACCTATGGATAAATGGGAACAAATGTTCATCCAGCGGAAGGTGCTTGGGGTAGTTATCGCCTCGCAAATAGCTATAGATCCCGTCGAACTTGACGATCGAGTTCGGGTCCAGCATACCCTCGTCTGGTGTGTGTTCCTCCAAAGGGCCTCGGGCACACACCGTGAAGCCGCGATCAAGTCCAAACATATTCTCCTTCGTGATAGTGCAAGGAGTAAAAAGAGGCATTGGGATGTAAGTACGCCGTACAGTCCCCTCCCGCTTATGGGACGCACAGCTGCTCTCCCCACGATGGCTCGATACACGGGACATCTTCAAAACTGCCATGCAAAAATTTGACTATTAGAAGCAACGTCAATGCAGCAAAACAAATATATGCGAGTGCAGAAGAAACAAGGTGCATTCAAACAGAGGCCACGGGACACCCGCCGTCGCTCCGTCTCCGACAGATATCCCGTGGGGGGCATTTGTTGAACCCGGAAAAAATACCAGGATTTAAACAAAAGCCGGGCGATAAATCCTCCCAGAAAATTACAGAGTACCGGGAGAAATCCCCGGACTTGTCCCATTTCAAACACCGGAGATGAACGGGTTCGAATGCATATTTTATTCCGATTTAATTCGGATGACATGTTAAATGTGAGGTTCGGCAGGCCCACGTGCACACACCTCCGCCAGGCAAGGTCAATGTCGGCTCTAGTTCGGCGTAATATACGTGTCGTGAACGTACCCAGGCGGACAAACCGACGGCGCTCAAGGACAGAACGAACAAGGCTCCAAACGGCTCTGCAAACGGAATCCAAACGGCATCTAACAGATGTCAAATGGGCAAGAAAAGAGCCCGGGGCCCACTCTTATAACAGAGGCCCAGCCGGACACCCCCTGCGGGGGTGTTTGTGCGCAAAACCACCCCCCGCGGGGTGGTTCTGTGCAGAACACCCCCTGCGGGGGTGTGCTTCCGCGCGGACCCCCCCTGCGGGGATGTTCCGGCGCAGAGCACCCCCCCGCGGGGGTGTTTCTGCGCCCGCCTCCCCCCGCAGGGGGTGTCCTTGGCCGCAGCACCCTCTTCCAGGGGGGTCTTTTCTCCTGTGCCGCTGTGCGCACCCCTCCCCAAGGGCGGGGGGGGGGGGGGTTAGGGCCAAATGCCCCAAAGGGGGCCACAGCACCCCTTGGCCCCCTCAAATCCCTATAAATAAGGGGTAAGGGCCATGAAGAAAGGGGATCAAAGCCTTGAAAAAAAATCTGAACTCTCACACAAGGGAGAAGAAAAAGAAGGGGAAGAAGGGTACCTTTGGTTGTCTCCTTGCGCCGTCCTCTGCCCGTACTCTGGTGGAAAGGATCGTTGGTGAAAAAGAAAAAAAAGCACTGCAGGTCTATATATGGACCGCGCTCTTTTGTAAATAAGTCCTTCTGTGTTTGCAAATAACACATGTGTGAAGGCGTGATGTTGTAAACACTTAATGGTGGCATATACACCCCATTGAGGATATAAATGCAAATATGTGATAAAAATATTTGAGGATAATTGTGGATGTCCAAAATGCCATCTATAGCTTCCTAATTTCGGCAAGGTCTTTTAACAAACGTATCGTATCAAAGGTCTTCGAGTTTTCACTCGATGTAAATAAAACACCGACTCCGGTCGGTGGGGAATGGTCCAGTACACGACCACCCCTATCGCTTGATAAAACGGACGCGTGCGGAATAAATGTCAATCAGCACAGCTAAGAGCATGGTTTGTCATGGCGGGGCGAATCGGCCCGATTCCCCCGAATCGGAGCGGATCAGGGGCGGGCCGAGTTGTGATCCGCATGGATCCGCCACCCGGCCGCGAATCGAATGGATCCGATGCGATCCGATCCGATCCCCGATCCGCCACGATGCGATCCCTGATTCGCCAGAATCGAGGCGAATCGGGTCCGATTCGCATGATTATATATATATATATATATATGATATTATGTATGTGTGTCAGGCAGGGTTGTGAGGAGTCAGGATCCTCTTCAAGCAGGGTGTCAGGATCCTCTTATTTACCTGAATATCATTTAAGTAAATGTTATAATTTGTTGTTTCATTTACTTAAGATATTACATGTAAATAAGGAAGTACCCCCCATTTGAATCCAATAAAATATCAAAAAAATCATATCTCTTACCAATAAAAAGTCAACTCTCCCACCGAAGAAGAAAATCGCGATTTTGATGATTTTAGCGAAATGCTAACTTTTTAATCTCTCATAATTTGGTCTATCTAAAAATTGATAATTCAAATAAACCATATAGAATACTAAAAATCCAAAGTCCAGTAAAAAAAGTCAAATGTGCATGTGACTTCTCCAAGGGAACCGCTCTCCTACTGACAGTACTCAGTCTGTGAGACCTCTTAAGATTTGGTCAAACCTAAACTATCATCATTCAAACTCATGAGAATTGTCACTTTCTAGTTTCACAATTAGAAAGTGAAAAATCTCATGAGTTTAGGTGATGATAGCTTAAGTTTGACCAAATCCTAAGATGCCTCAAGCAGACTAAGTGCTGTCAGTAGGAGAGTAGCTCCCTTGGAGAAGTCACATGCACGTTTGACTTTTTTTACCGGACTTTGGATTTTTAGTGTTCCATATGGTTTATTTGAATTATCAAATTTTTAGATAGACCAAATTATGAGAGATTAAAAAGTTAGCATTTCGCTAAAATCATCAAAATCGCGATTTTCTTCTTCAGTGGGAGAGTTGACTTTTTATTGGTAAGAGATATGATTTTTTTGATATTTTTATTGGATTCAAATGGGGGGTACTTCCTTATTTACATGTAATATCTTAAGTAAATGAAACAACAAATTATAACATTTACTTAAATGATATTCAGGTAAATAAGAGGATCCTGACAACCCTGCCTGAAGAGGATCCTGACAACCCTGCCTGAAGAGGATCCTGACTCCTCACAACCCTGCCTGACACACATACATAATATCATATATATATATAATAATAATCATGCGAATCGGACCCGATTCGCCTCGATTCTGGGCGAATCGGATCGCATCAGGGCGGATCCGATTCGCCCCGAATCGGCGATACGTCAAACCATGGTATATACATATATGCAGATGTTCGAGGGCTTAGGGTCTATACCCAATACACCTCATAAGTATCAAATTTTGTTTGTTTATTTTAAACAATGGCCCTAGTACTTAACATGGTGTCAAAGCACAAAATTCAATTATCACTGCTGCATTGGGGGTGTAGAATTAGCCTATTAGGACTGGCCTATCTTCAGTGATAACTGAGAAAGCAGTATTTCAAGTCATTAACGAAGTCATGTGTGGACTTGTATCTCCATATTTAAGAATAATTTCATGACATTATTGTTCAGGAAATGTATGAAACATACAAGCATGCTTCTCAAGTTGATATTCTTAGTCATGACATAACCTTAAAGTTGATCTTGTAGGCTGATCAACTATGTTCTAGCATAGATGCATTCACCAAATTTTGCTAGTCCACCTTGTTTGCCACTAGGAATGTGCATGGCCAACAGCAGGCCCTCTGGTTGCTAGCCTTACAAGGGAGTTTTGGGGTATATAGCACTAATCTCTAAAGAATATCCTACTGGCAGAAAAGATATGGTTTCCATAGAGGAATGCTTGGCGAGTCCTTATATTCCCAAAAGTACATTTTAAAGAAGAATGCTTGGTGATCAGATGATCATAGTATTGACACAATGCCAAAACACACCTAAAGGATTGAAAGCTTATGTAGTTAGAGGAGTGTGGCGATTCACGATTGAGGGGTTGCCTTGACTGCATGCAGTATTTTCTTTGGAATGTAATATATCAGATACATGGCAATGTGATTAAATGTGATAAAAATACACATATAAAACCTATAAAATTCTTATACGACACATTATTGTAAACTTTACCAGATTCATATAAAACCCTAAAAATAAAGTTGCAACCTTGCTAATGCTAAATTCATAGTTGTACATGCAAATGCATACTAGTTAGTACGAGAAAAAGAGAGACAGGGGCACCTGAGGGAGAGCAGAACACGAATGGAGGGGAGAAACACAGTGGGTTGAGGCGGTTTTTTTTTTTGGGGGGGGGGGGGGGGGGTTGTTAAAACCAACCTGGCCCCCCTTGTGTACATGTATGTGTTGGGACTTGGGAGTCTTGAGAGCAAGGTTCAAGAACACAGGGATCGGTCGCCCCAAAACCAATGGGATCGGCTGATCCTGATCTTGGATCAGCCGATCCCAATCTTGATCCTAGATCGGCGGATTCGAGCCAATTCGGGCCGAACCAATGGGGGTTGGATTTCCCCCCTAAAAAAAATATGAAAAGAATTAGAAAAATAGGAAAAGAATAAACATTGCATTTATTAACTAAAATACAGGAAAAAGAAGTACATGATATATCACTTGGGGGAGGGAAAGAAATAAAGTTGCATTTATTGGAACCACACGTCATAGTCTGTACATAAGATCAACATACTCTGTCCATGACATATAATGTTGGTAATATGCTTCATATTGAGTTAAATATTGATTATATGCATCCGTATTTGCATATATGACACTAATGGGTGTGTATCCGGGTATTTCTGGTACTTGATATGATCTATTTGACTCATATGAGTCATGTGAATGTGAACTGGACTCCGTGGATTGTGCATATGCTCCATCTCTAGTGTAGTACGATGCATTTGCGTGTTGAGGATATGCCTAGTAACCTCTCTACCCTTGGTAGTATCCTTCATTGGAAGCAAGGTTTGCCGGATCGGAATCGGGAGGCGAATCAGATTTTTCTTGATCCGATTCGATTCCCCCCCGAATCGACCCGAATCGATACGAATCGGATCAATTCTCATGGGTATAATATATATAATATATCATATATATGATATTTATAATGTATAATATATATTACTAATATGATATATTAATATTATATATATGAGGCGAATCGGACCGAATCGATGGAATCGAGAATCGAGTTTTCCATGATTTGCCCCGATTCGAGAGAATCGGGCCGATCCGAGAGAATCGGGCCGATCCGATTCGATCCGCCAAACCATGATTGGAAGTATAAGATGATGTATATGAGGCTTGCTCCATAGTCTCAAGCTCCATCTGTAGCTTTTCTTGACACTCCCACTCCTTTTGCATTTTTTTCTTCATTAACCAATTCTTTCTATACGGAATGAAGTTGGGATTGTATCCCTAATCTTCGGATGCTCCTTGCCCTTGCCCTTGGAATTAAGATGGGCCTGATGTCACTTTCTTCCCCTTCCGTGCATAATGTTGACTTGGGGTTTGCTGGCTCCCCTCCCTTGCCTACTCCCATAGTGCTCATCTTGAGTAGCATAGGTCAATTCTTCCTCTCCGGTGAATACAATAGGGTCCGGTGGCAGTGGTGGTGCATTGCTGACATCTCCTCTATGATCAGATCCCTCACTGGGAGTACTTGTCTTTGATGGGGATTGGGGA
The DNA here is from genome assembly GCA_014218235.1 of Colocasia esculenta. NCBI lineage: Eukaryota > Viridiplantae > Streptophyta > Magnoliopsida > Alismatales > Araceae > Colocasia > Colocasia esculenta. Next base: position 8,404,291 of record CM024766.1, on the reverse strand, counting down.
GTCTTCAGAAGTTTAGTATACGACATTATGGCTTGGCTCTGGGGTTTTATCATCATTATCTTCATCGATGGTCTCCAAGTTTGCAATGCTAATACCGTGTTGCTTGCTCTTCCTTACTCTTTCACCTGCAATCTTCTTTTGGCATTTAGGGGCTGGGGGAGTTTCAAACTCCGGAAGCAAAGGCACACCATCAAGCTCACCTAAATGAGACATAAAAATGTTAACATGAGAAGTAAAAAACTTAAAATGCCACGTTGCATGTACATTGTAAAGCTCACCTATCTTCAGACTATGCACGATCATTCGGGTCGAACTCCGGTTCAACCAAAGTGGTTGCATCCACCCATGCATGGAGTGGATGCTCCTCAAATACTTCTTCGAGATCTATTGTCTTGCCTACTGGTGTATCAACTTTTCGTTGGCCTGAGGCTCTATATCTTTCTCTCTCTTATAGGGTGTTTGGTTGTATTTTTTTATCAAATTTTTCTCTTAAATTAAAAAAAAGAAGATCGGATACTTAGACATGTTTGGTAAGTAACTTTTTATTTTAAGAAAAAAAAAATTCTATCCTATGTAAATCTCTCCCAAAATTAAAACAAGTATGGAGTAATTTTTTTTTTAAAACACACACACACGGACAACGCTCCCTCCTCTCCTGATCCCCCCCTGCACCGCCCCCTCCTCCCCTCTCCCCCCCACTACCGGAAGGCCCCCTCCAGATCGCCCTCGAGAGATCCCGCTGTCGCTACCTCCCTGGCCGATCCGCCATCGCCTCCCCGGTCCGCCGAACCTGGCCTCTCTCTCTCTCTCATCTCTCTCTCTCTCTCTCTCTCTCTCTCCTCTCTCTCTCTCTCTCTCTGCTTCCACTGCCCTCCCTCCTTGCAGCGGCCCCCTCCCTCCCTGCGCACCCATCCTCTTCCCCCCCCCCCTACACCGCTCTCCTCCTCCCTCCTGGCGCCGCACCCTCCTCCTCCCCCCCCCCCCTCATCGCCCCTTGCACCGCGGCCTCCTCCTCGCCGCCTGTTGGAACAAAAAAAAGAGCAAACATGAATGTCATGGATGTGTTGGATGCTTGTTAGGGAAGCATCAATACTCCCTTATATAGTGGTCCGACAAGTTAAGTAGGTGACATTCACCTGTGGGCAACTACTCAGTTAGCTAGCCTGTGAAAAGAAGATGGCTATTTAACCGGGAGTTGGCAACTACCGATAAAATGTTGATCACACCTAACCGGTTAAAATCACACCTAACCGGTTTAACGGCTTGATTAAGAGGTCAAAGCAGTTATGATTAGGGTGACCCCAAGGTTACTTAAAGTCATAACTTGATCCGAGCATTCAAGCTCTCAAGTATTGTCAAGCACCCCAAGCAAGTGGGAGATGCCGAGGAGAATAAATCTCCGGATAAAAATACGGCACGGAAGAATTCCGGCATTACAAGGTCTACAAGACCAAGATAAGTACAAGAACAAGTCCGCCACGAAGGCTCCAAAGACTTGTAATTGATTCTCCGTCCGGGACGGCAGAACTTCCGACAAAATATACGGAATGGCACGACGGAACGGCACGAGCTTCTCCAAAGGACAAGACCCCTTCAAATGAAGGGGAGGGTGGTCAATTTATAGACTTTTTAAGCCCCTCCCCTAAACCGATGTGAATACCATCGGTTAGGGGGTTTTTTCCCCCTAACCGATGGTAGCTCCATCGGTTAAGGGGGGTTTTCCCCCTAACCGATGGTACTTCCATCGGTTAGAGGGGAATCCCCCTCTAACCGATGGAAGCTCCATCGGTTTAGGGGAATTCTCCCCTAAACCGATGGATGTTCCATCGGCTAGGGGGATTCCCCCCTAAACCGATGGAACCCCCATCGGTTAGGGGAGTTTTCCCCTCTAACCGATGGAGGTTCCATCGGTTAGGGGGATTCCCCCCTAAACCGATGGAACCCCCATCGGTTAAGGGGTCCCCCTTTCAAAAAAAAATAAAACAAAAAAAGAACAGAAAACAGAAAAATAAAGAAAACAGAAAAAAGAACAGAAAACAGGAAAAACAGAAAAAATATATAATAGAAAATAGAAAAAGAAACAGAAAATAAAAAAAAAAGGCCTAACCGATGGAACCCCCATCGGTTAGAGGGTCTTTAACCCTCTAACCGATGGGAGTCTCATCGGTTAGAGAGTTTTTTTTCTCTAACCGATGAGAGTCTCATCGGTTAGTTTTAACCGATGAGAGTCTCATCGGTTAACCGATGGAACTCTCATCGGTTTAAACCCCCCACCCATGCGATGTAAGGGGGGGCCTTCCCCTATAAAAGGCTCTCCGGCTCCTCGCCTCCGACCCCGGTTTGGAAACCCTCGGCTCCCGGCTTCTATTCTCCCGGATCCCCCATTCTCCATGTAAAAGCCCCCTGGCTCTTTAGCCCTCCTCTTTCTTGAAGGAAATAGAAATTTCCAAATCCATTTTCAATCTCGTTTCTTTGTGAGCCAAGGTACGGCATCGGCAAACTTCATCGGCTAAAAGTCCGCAATAGCGGCACTGGCCCTCACGGGCTATAGGTTCTAAATACCGTCCGTTTCGGACATATGGTATTTTAGATACCTTTGTTATTCATGCCACCTCCCATCGAGTTTTAAACTCTCCGGATGGTGTGTTTGTGCTATATGCATATGTTTCTTAGAGGAGACTCTGCCCAAGTGGAGATTCTGCTCGAGAACGTATTCATATATTCACAGATTCGTATTTTTATATATATGTTTCCTAGGGGAAACTCTGCCCAAGTGGAGATTCCGCCTAAAAACATATCTATAAAGTTCAAATCTGTGTGTATATTTATATGTTTCTTAGAGGAGATTCTACCCAAGTGGAGATTCTGCCCGAGAACATGTTTGTATATTCACAAATTTGTATTTTTATATGCATGTTTCCTAGAGGAAACTCTGCCCAAGTGGAGATTCCGTCTAAGAACATATTTATAAAACTCAAATTTGTGCCTATACACATATGTTTCTTGGAAGGAAGCTCTGCCCATGCCAGAGTTTTCCCTCTAAAAACATATCAATATAATCACAAACTTTGTATTTATATACATGTGTTCCCAAGAGGAAACTCTGCCCAAATGGAGTCTCCGACTACGGACATGTCTATATAATCATAAATCCGCAATTATATGCGTATACCTCTCAAAAGGGATTCTGCATATGCAGATGCTACCTTTTACCGGACATTCCACTCAAAAGGGAATACCGGTGAGAAAATATGCGTAAACTGCAAATTTATGATTATACACACATACCTTTTTTAAGGGCAAAATCCCTCCTGATAAAGGTTCTCCGGGGACACATGGATATAAGTACATGTTCATATGAATATATCTCCGTGAGGGCATTCCGCATAAGCGGAAACTCTACCAAAATAAATTTATGAAAATTGTGATAATATACACACATCCAAAGAAAAAGAGGACAGGACCCGAACTGTGACAGGACCCGAACTGTGATAGGACCCGAACTGTGCTCAGATACTCCCAAGAGCAGCATGAATGCATACTCACAAGAACTGTGTTCGTATGGACAGTTTCCAGAAAGGAACTTCAAATTGACAAGAACGTCCATGGAGATATGTGCATACGTTCTCCAAAATCATACTCATACAAGCAAAGAAAAATGAATGATGAATAAATGAAACGATGAACGAGGAGAAAGGAAATTCTGCCTCAATTCAGACTTCATTTAAAAGAAGAAGGATGTTATAAAAGAATTAATGTAGCGACTCTTCTAATACAGAAGTGCTACTTTGAATCACAACTTCCCCCAAGTTCAGAATCAAATGCACGGGTATATGCCTGTTTGCAATAATAATCCTCAGGTTTTCCAAAATAAAACCTTCAAACAACATCTTTCTCAAAAAAAAAGGAGAGGAGGGAGACCCCAATGGGTTCACGGAAATATACCCGTTCCCTTCTTAAAAGTCATATTTCGGACTCCACAAAGGTAGTCTTTTCAAAATGAAACACTCAAAGCAAAAGTATTTCAAAAATAACCAAAAGAAAAATGATACATCATGACCAGGATTTTCTAAAAAAGTGTGTACTTTCTCATCCCCTTTGCTATGAATGGTATTCGGGTTAAAACTGGTGTTAATAACACCAAGAGTCTTAACTCGATGTAAATGTAACATCGACTCCGGTCGATGGAGACAGAGGTCCAGCACATGCTACCTCAATCACCTGATGAGTATAGATACGGGACTCAAGGAGTTCAGATTAAAATACGGCGCACCCGTCCGTTCCTCGGACATCATACCCGTCCGTTCCACGGACATCATACCCGTCCGTTCCACGGACATCATACCCGTCCGTTCCTCGGACATCATACCCGTCCGTTCCACGGACATCATACCCGTCCGTTCCACGGACATCATACCCGTCCGTTCCACGGGCATCCCCGTCCGTTCCACGGACATCATACCCGTCCGTTCCACGGACATCATACCCGTCCGTTCCATGGACACCCAAAAATACCTTCTCCGCATTGCGCGGACTCTTTCTTCTGTCTGTTAGACAGACTGGCACGCCCCGCAAATCACGATACACAAATCAAAGCATGTGAAATGAATACATGAACCAGATAAAATGAAATGAGCCATCCAAAATCAAATGATATGTCAAAGCGATATCTTTTCCCGTGTCAACACCGCCGTACCCTCCTCCTGCCCCCCCGGCGCCTGGCACCGCGCCCTCCACCTCCTCTCCCCCCTCCCCCCGCACCACCCTCCTCCTCCCCCCCCCGGCGCCTTGCACTATTCCCTCCACCTCCTCTCTCTCCTCCCCCCCCCCCCCAATCGCCCATCGCCCCCTGCACCGCCCCCTCCTCCCCCACCCCCCGCAAGGTCCTCCAAACAAATTTTACATAATTTTTAAAAACTAACACTTCCTGCCAAACAGATAATACTATTTTTTTTATAATTTTTAAATTTTAGTTAAAAATGGAGAATTATTATTATTTAGATAGAGATAGTTTTTTTTTAAAATTTACTTCCAAACACCCTATTAAACTTGTCTAAGTAATTGGAGGTTTTTAAGCTTCAGCCTCAAGTTATACTTATAGTGACAAATAGTGACAAAATGCCAACTTCTTAAGACGTGCAAGCTTCAGGCAATTTCTTTACTTTGTGTGGATCAAACCAAATGTGTTCCAATTCCTCTCATACCTTGTGGCAAAGGTTTATTGGTTTAACACCCGAATAGCCATATATGCTAAGTCTTCATATCTATAAGTTCTTCCATGATTCAACCATCAATCTGCTGTAAATGAAGCATATATAGTGTTTTAGAAAATAGAAACAATACTTAAACAAGGTTTAAAAAAATAACTGAGCAAAAAAATTAATGACTAACTTCTAACCTGGACTTAAAATCTGAGCAGCCCTTTGTGCCGTACTAGTGTCTAGGTGATAAAGCTGAACTCTATAGTCATGCATTTGTTTGCATGCTATGATTGCTCTATCCTCATTGTCTAGCATGTGTTTGCTTACATTTTTTACCCCGATCAACATTTCAGAGACATTGTCATAGTTCTTGCTCCTCCTGTCAGTCCCATACATGCATTGGGGGTTGAAGAAATGCGCTACATACAAAGGAAAAATGTTAAACCATGATATGATTTGCGAAAAATTATAAGTAATATGTAATCACAAGAGTTTTATTTTTATGCTTACCCACAACATGAAGATCGTGATGCAATGTGTGCTCCCATCATTGATTTATGATTTCCCACCACTTGTCATGCATTGTCTTGTTCATTTAGATGAGCTCCTTTGCTCGATCTATAGCCTCGTATAAGTAGCCCATATCGGATCTCCTCTCCCCGTCTTTCGCTTTTAAGACTCCGACAAGTGGTTCTACTATATTCAAAACTCCTTGCACCCCCTTCCAAATTGACTTTGATTGAATCAGGCTGGCCACGTTCTTTCCCTTCTCCCTCACCCGCGTGGGTGCATGTCGGGACATATAGTTCTCCCACTCCTCGGATGCTAGCATCCTAATAAGGTTGCGACGTTGGCCATTTATGCTATCCAATGCAATGTATTTGGATGTAAACCTTGTAGCTCCTGGCTGAAGCAACTCCTGTTCATGTGTATGCATCATCATGATGTCCAATATGTTGTTGTGATTGTAGATGAAGGTGGTTATGAACTTGCGTTGTTCACTATATTTTCCACCATTAGGTCTTGACAAATATCTTCTAGCATTAGATCAATGCAATGTGCAAAGCAGGGAACCCAATGCAAGTGTTCCATTTTCTCTATTAGCATCTAGCCCGCCAACTTGAATGCCGCTGCATTGTCTGTTACTACATCGGTGTTAAGTTTGAACACCTTTAATTGACTGCCAAAGAGGTTGTAAGAACTTTTGCAAGAGTTCTAATGCTATGGGCAGGTTCATTTGCATTGGCTCACTATAAGTTATTCATCACCAAAGAATTGATGGAACTTGTGTTTCATCATAGGTCGTATTGGATGGGGAGAAAACCCTATAATTCAGAGAACATAGGGAGAGGCCAGAGCCATAGGCCTTTCCGGGAGGGGGGTTGTGAAGGTTTTTGGACTCCAGGTATTTTTTTGGCAATTTTTGGGTTCCAGGGGTACTTCGGTAATTTGGACCAGACCAAAGGACTTTGGAGAAGGGTTTTGATGCAATCCCCGACTTCTGACATCATGGAAAGCGGGATCGGATCGGGCACCTGGATCGGATAGGGCCGATTCTGATTCGAATAGGATCGATTCCGGTCAGAATCAGCCGATTTAGGCCTGAATCTATTGGATCGGAATCGGCCTATCCAATTCGGATTGGCCGATTCTGCAATCCATAGTCTTCTGTGCTCGGAGGCCATTTCTAGAAAGTTTTGTGGTCATTTGACCATTTTTCGGATTGCAAGGGTATATGGTAATTGGTCAGGCCAATGGGACTTGGTATAAGTTCTGGGCTGACAAGGGTTTTTGAAGTGACTCCTAACCTTTGGAAGCTCTTAGGCAAATTTTGGAAGGTTTGGTTGTTGTTTAGTGATATTTTAGATTATGGGGGTTTATACGTAATTTGCCACATGACTGCAAAGATATGCATATGGAAATGAAAATGTTCCATTATATTCATCAAGAGTACAAGTACAAGTGGTGGTCGACACATTGTTGATTGTATAAAATAGAGTTTCACATTAATATGGAGTTCAGGGGGCATGACCACAGTTTCAAATAATTGTAGGGTATAACTGCAATTTGCAGAGGTTGAACATGCCTGATCTACAAGGAGGGGGCATTTTCGCAACTTCTGAGGTTACACATTGCCATCGTCCAAGTGAGACACGGACGCTACCTGACGTACATAACCTGACCCGTAAGGGTATAAGTGTAAAGACCTAGGGCCTAGGGGTATATATAATTTCATACCCTTAGTGGGTCTACACAACAGTGGACGATACACGAACGATCAAACACGAACGAGCACAAACAAGCACAAGCACGAACAAGCAGGTGGTCTAGACTTAGTCTTCTCGCTTGGACAACCTTTTTTCACTAACATGGTACACCATACTGACGTGGGTTACATGGGCATAGCCACTGTGGTCAATGTATTGTGGATTGTATAATATGGTATTCCACATTGATAGGGGTTACAGGGCCATTGCCACTATGGTCGACGTATTGTTGATTGTGTAATATGGTATTCCACGCTGACGTGGGTTACAAGGGCACAAGGTTTGCCGGATCGGAATCGGGAGGCGAATCTGATTTTTCTTGATCCGATTCGATTCTCCCCGAATCGATCCGAATCGGATCAATTCTCATGGGTATAATATATATTATATATATAATATATATGATATTTATAATGTATAATATATATTACTAATATGATATAATAATATTATATATATGAGGCGAATCGGACCGAATCGATGGAATCGAGAATCGGGTTTTCCATGATTCGCCCCGATTCGGGAGAATCGGGCCGATCCGATTCGATCCGCCAAACCCTGCAAGGGCATAGCCACAATCTTACAAAAGTGCCGGATATAACTGCAACTTGTAGGATTTGAGTCTTCTTGGCCTATGAGGAAGGGTATTTTTGTAACTTCTGAGAGTTATACATTTTTACCCTTCAAGTGGCATGAAGACATTATATCACGCAAGGTTCGTCGTGCTGGGCGACTCGGCCGTGCCGAGGTCGCCCTAGCACGGTACAGATCGAACTGTGTCAGTGCGGCACGGTTCAACACGGTGGACCCTATTTTAAAAAATAATAATAATAAATTAAATGAAGAAGATAAGAAGAATATTAAATAAAAATAATATTAAAATAATATATTAACTGTACTGTATCGACCGTGCCAAGGCTCGTCGGACCCCTGGCACGGTACGGTATGGTCGTGCAACCACGATCCGCGGCGACACGACCAACCTTGATATCACGAACAACCTTGAACCCATAAGGGCATAAGGTTAAAAACCCAGGGGTGTTTATGCAATTTTGCATACCTTTGAGGCTTTACACAAAACTATGGACAAATGAGCCAACGAACAATGAACACTTGAACCTCCTTCGAACAAGTCTTGAATTGCCTTTGACACCAGCTGCTTCTCTCTTTTCATCCCCTATGGGGGTATTTATGGAACCTGCCCCCAAAATGGTCCTGATGGGGCCCACCGGGTTCAAAAGGTCTCAAAAAGGGGTTCTGAACCCGGTCTACTGGGTTCGTAAGGGCTCAAAAAGTGGGTTTTGAACCCGGTGGGAGCCTGTACATTTTGAACCTGCTGGAGTCCCAGCGGGTTGAAAGTTGAAACAAGTGACCCCCTTGAGGGCCAGTTGAACCCGCTAGACTCCAGCAGGTTCAAACTGACCCCACTGGGGTTGCGGCCAACCTGCTGACCCAGCATGGTGCAACTGGGCCCGGTAAGGACCTACTGGGTCCAAACAGACCCTGCGGAGGGTGGTCGTGAATGGGGCTTGTCTGTCGTTTTCCCAACACTGTCGGGGGAGTTTGCACTCGTCCGGGATTGCGTGATACACGTCTTTTCCCTTTCACGAGTGCATAATCTACAAGAACTCTTGCTGCGATTATATTTAATTGGGTCGATAAACCCGGACTATGGGGATATCCTCGAGACAATGGTGTCGGCTTTATTCCTTGCTTTGTCCGTCCTTAAACATGTAACATCTCGATGTAGTCGAGAAAAATAGAACTTATATATACGTCACGGAGCAACTGTGTTCTGTCCATCTTTGCACATGAGTCACCTCGACATAGTCGAAATAAATTTTGATTATTACGAGAAAATTAACAGGTGCAACAGTTGACTTATTGAACTTCTTCAGGAATTTTATATATTTGAAAATCTATTAGACTAAGGAAAAATCTTGATTTAATATCTTGTTAACAATATTTGGAGAGCATGGATTAGTTTTTTGACTCTCATTCACTTCACAGGAGAAACGGACAATGCAGACATTAAAGCTTTACGTTCACAGCAAATGAAGAACTTCCATTTAGCTTTAATGATCTCTCAGGTGAATATATATTTGATTGAATGCAAGCCATTGACTTTACCAAAATCTGCAGTATGAGTGCATCATTCTTTACATGTTTTAGCTTTTTTAAAATATTAAACTATGATGTTTTTATGCAAATGTGCTCTATAATTTCTAATAGTCAATATGGCAGTCCAAGTATGATGTATCAAATAAACAACGTGGTTTAAACTTGTAGAGGTTTGGCTATTCATCCTAAAAGTAGATGAGAACAATCTTTGCACAGCCTTCTATATCACTTTTCTATTAATTAACTTATGCTCTTATACCTTTCAAATGGGACAGGAGAATGCTTAAGGATTTATTTTTCATTTTTGCCTGCCATTTTCTTTTGAAGACTCTCCACCCATTGTTTTCATATAATGTCTAACTTACTATGTGTTTTTTCTCTCATCCTCTCATCCTTCTTATTGTACTCTGATATGCTAGCTTTCTACTTGCCAAGATCTGGGGATTTGCCTGGTCTTTACTGAAATTTTACTAGGGCTGTTCACTATTCAGTTATCCGGAACACCTGGACTGAACCAACCCAAAACAAACCGTCCAAATATTTGGCTGTTTGGTTCTGTTTTCCCTCTTGGAAAACCAAACCAAAAAAACCGACCATATAAAACTCTATAGTTCAAACCTTAATTGGGAACCCGTTACCCACTACCCATTTCACATCGGCCTCACCCCCCTCAAACAGAAAGCCCTCTCGGCCGCTCCCTCTCCAAGGTCTCCATGAACGGATGGCAATGCCATGACAGCGTGTGTGCATGGCAGAGTGGGAACGGTGTCTGAGCATGGCAAAGTGGTGGGCCTGGTGGGTGTCGGTGGCATGATGCAGTGTTCAGACCTCCAGGAGCAGAGTCTTCCTTCTCTAATCTCTCTCATCTGGTCATCTCCAGACGGAGCTTCCTCTGGCCTGGAAGATTCCTTGTTTTCCTGGTCCCATTTTCATTTCTGATATCCTTGATTTCTTGGCCTTGGAATCTCTTTTTCTTGGAGCTTATTCCCAGCGACAATCTGGTAGTAACTCTAGCAAGGACGCCACTATACCCCGTTGCTGAGACTTATCCTATTTGTGCTTCCGAAGCACTTTTGAAACATGAAGGACTTAATGTCAAGGGCCTGACTAAAGCTGCTCTTGTGAAATAAGAGCCTCAAACCAATATTTGATTGAACTGGGGCTCTAAAAGTGATTTTAACAATTTTCACTCTCATACCTGGGAATCTGGATGCCATCATGGAATGCAAATCGATTTTGGCCGGATCGGGATCTGGATCGCGATGGGCCATGGCCAATCCAGCCAATTCAGGCCAATTCTGGCCGATTCTGTCTGGATTGGGATTGGCGGGGGTCCGATCCCCGTCCCCAATCTGATCAGGAATTCCATGGATGCTATTGCCTCTGCATTTTTATGGAAAGACACTAACTCCTTTATGTAGGTTATTTATTCCACCAGAAATGCTTGTTCCTTTCATGCTTGATGAATCCATAAGATGAAACAAGACAAAATTTATCATGTTAATTCCCAGCGTTATTGCACAAGTTTGGCGTGTGAATGGTAAGGAAATGGTATTTGTTTCATCTTCAGATCAGTAAGTTCTATAGTGTTTATTGCTATATTTTTCAGTATGCATATCCTGGAGAAGGTAAAGATGAATATACATTAGCCTTAAAGAAAGAGTCCATGGACTGTTTATAAACACAGCACAAATAGCCCAAAAAAGCCAATAGCATGCCCAAACTAGCCAATCCAAAAATTAATAAAAACAATTAAACCTACAGCCCAATCCAAAATCCCATAAGGCCCATACCTGGACTGAATCAAACTAAACTGAATGAAACCAGTTCTGTTCAATTCAGTTCAACAAGAATGCCAGCTTGGTCTGGTTCAGTTCACCTGCCTGGATTGGTTTTGTTTGGGTTGGGTGAAAATTTGGGGGAACCGGCCAATGCGAACTGTGTTCATCCATCACTTCTCTGAGAATATCATGTTTTACTGTTCTATCGGTACCTAAAATGTACATTCAGTGGTTCCTACCATCTCTTTGGGGGTATTTCCTTTTCCCTTTTATTGATTATGATAATTAAGATGTCTATCCATCAATCATTGGCTTAAACACATTGGGTGAGATAAGACAAGTATTGCTCACCACTTAATGCCGATTGCCATGAGGCTGTCACTCGCCGCCTTGCAAAGGTGGGGAGAGTTTAGAGACATGAGAGGGGAGAGGGAGGGTGAGTTGGGGATTTTGGACTACGTTTGGTGTCTGAATGACCTTTCATAGCAAGGTTCATTGGTCTCATACTTGGGCCTGGCCTGGGTCTGAATTGCTCGAAGGGCTGGGGCATGCCAAATGCTCTGAGGTGTCCAAAGCGGGACAGGCGGCACTTCAGGCTATCACTTAGGCGACCTAGGCCGATGCAAGGTGTCATGGTGCCACCTCGCCTCACCCCATCACCCAAGTGATCATGTCAAGCATATGATAATATTGGGCATTCAATTGAGGTAATCTTCTATTGATAAAGAGGAAAGTGCCTACAGATTATTGGATGTGGGACTAGGAAAGTGCCCACAGATTATCGGACGTGGGACTAAACACCCCCCCACAGTGCTAAAACCGTATGGTTGCAATATAAATATGAATGCTTACATTGTAATTGGCACAATTGAATGGTGGATTGATCCAATGAGAAAAGCCCAGTTCTGTTGCCATGTTGAAGGTCTGAACTCTAACCAAAAACTTAGGTGCTAAGCTGAGGGAATTCTCTACTGATGAAGAGGGAAGGTGCCACAGATTATCCAATGTGAGACTAAAACTCAACAACTAGTTTTCAACCCTTCAGAGAAGTCTTGATGCTATTTTTTCAGCAAAATTGACTCAATGTATGGATTTGCAGCATGTCTTTGGTCTCCCCCATAATCTAGGAAAGAAGAACAATGAGAAGCAGACTGTTTCTTTTGCACGTGTTCCTCCTAATTAACTCCTGAACCATTGAAGATCATTGCCTGTTGTTCAAGATGTGCCACCTCCACTTCCTAATCTATGCATCTCATTTTCATGCAGATCCCCTAAGCTTTCATGAATTGTTTGTCTGAATTCATAATCACCATCAGTATCATCATCATCTCCTCCTAAACCACTATTTGTGCCCTAATTTCCATGGATGCCAAAGAGCAATTCAAGGTTTCAAAAATCGTCTAGATTGGGACCGGATAGGACTATTCGGGTTGGATTTGACCCTACCGATCCGATCCACAGTAACCTTGCTAGTGGCCTAGGGGCAGATCGACGGGATCGAATACCTTATTTACCTAAGCATCATTTAAGTGTTCATTTACTTAAGATATTACATGTAAATAAGTAAGTACCCCCATTTGAATCTAATAAAAATATCAAAAAAATCATCTCTTACCAATAAAATGTCAACTCGCCCATCTAAGAAGAAAATCGTGATTTTGGTAATTTCATTGAAATGTCGACTTTCTAATCTTTCATAATTTGACCTAACTAAAAATTTCATAATTCAAATAAGTCACATGGAATACTAAAAATCCAAAGTCTGATAAAATAAGTCAAACGTACATGTGACTTCTCCAATGAACTCACTCTCCTACTGATAGTGGACTAAATGATGTTCAGGTAAATAAGTTATTATATCATGCCATATATGTCATGTATGTAGATCTTATTTCCAGACAATATAATGTGAGGTTCTAATAAATGTAAGCTTATTTTGATGTATTTCAATTAATAAATGTAATCCTTATATTTTTCTATTTTTACATATTTTTTCTAATTGTTTTTATATTTTTTCAAGGGGCCGATCCAGCTACCCTTGACTCGGTCGGGATCGAACCGAGGCGGACCCGATCCATTTTTGGTTGGCCAATCCGGGATTGATCCCTGTGTTCTTGAACCTGGAAGAGCATAACCGGATAACTCATGTAAAGATATCCTAGATCAGCTAGGGGATTGGCCATGACCGATCTTAATCTGATCTGGATGAGATCAACTAGGTCGGCCGATTTCCATGAAGTTAGGCTAGTCCTAGACTTGATAGATTAAAAAATTAATTTTTATTTTCTAAAAAATCGTTTAAAGTAAGCTAAATTTATGGAAATTTTCTATAACCATTATAGAAGTTGAAATTTGTATTAAAAAATAATGATTCATGCATTTTCATTGCTAGAGGAGTAACATTGAAAAACATTAAGCAAGGAATGATCATCATCGAACTAAAGAAACATGTTAAAAACATGTGCATTTCATACATGAGATTTTGAACTTACAAAATGAATATTAAATGACGAGATAACAATAATACTAATCTTGCCAACTAGATCGTGATGATTCATCCTCAAGTTGATGAGGTTGTCTATATTTGTGCATATACTTTATTCATTTTTTGGGGTATTACACCCTCCCCCACTTAAGAAGAATTTGGTCTTCCAAATTCAATGATTAGTCTGGGGTGGATGAATTATTACTTTTTTAATTTTTTAGCTTTGTTAATTCAATCAAGATTAGTCATGTCAACTCTGTCATGATTATCAAGTCATATGATGTGTGCGCCCACCATATAGCTTATAACCATGACATCATTAGTTGACGGAGAATTAACCATGCTTTCGCTGCGCTACTCTGATTTCTTTGCTATCTTTCCACTCAAATGGAATTTCTATCTTAATCAATCTGGGTAATGATATTGCTATTTTGACAAAGTCTTTAACCAATTTCTCAATAATAACTTGCCATGCCTGAGAAGCTTCTGTCCTCTGCAACAGTAGTAGGTCTCCCCTACTTTTGAATAGCCTTAGTCCAAGGATCTACAGATAAACCATTCTTTGAAATCACGTGTCTCAAAAATGCTACCTCTTCCAGCCAAAATTCACATTTATTGAGCTTGTCAAAAGTCTAGGAAATAAATGAGTGTGTAGCACCAGAATCGAACAGAACAAAGGCAAGTTAACGAAAGTACCTTCATTGATTCCCCTTTCTTGATCTTAGTCTGTTTCTCCTAGGGATTGAAGTCTACCTATCTTTTGGTTATCGCTCTGAGATGGGTCTGACTATCCTTGGATATGTGGGCAGTCTTGAATGTGATGTTTTCGACTTCCACATTTCAAGTAGGCACTAAGATGTCTCCAGCATTCTTCTATTCTATGTCCGGATCTCTGACAATATGCGCATGCTTCTTTCTTATCTTTGGTGTTGCTATTGTCCTGTCTTGATTTCTTGCGTGGTTGCTGAGGCTGGCTACTTTTATCTTCAATCTTTCTCTTATCATCCTTAGGCCTTTCTTCTCCAGAAGTAGATGTTGAGCCTTTCTTATTGTTTCCAACTTTATTCTTAATTCTATTAGCCATTTCTGTTGCACTTTCTAAGGCCAATGCCCTCTTCACCGTATCAATATAAGATGTAATTAACATAGGTGCTAACTGAGTAATATAGTGAGGCTTCAATCCATTCAGAAATTTCTTAGCATTTAACTTGTCAGTGGAAATCAGATGTGGAGCATATTTAGATAATTTGGAGAATAGAGCTTCATACTCCACCACAATCATACTTCTTTGTTTTAACTTGGCAAGTTCCATGACCTTCTTTTCCTGAATTTCCTCTGAGAAATATTGATTATTGAAAAGTCATATGCATTCTGCCCATGTAATATCCTTCTTAGTCAATGTAGCCTCAGTGCTTACCACCAAATCCTGCATATTTTTTTTAATTGAAAGTAGCTAGTCTAATTGATCCTCTTCAGGACACAGGGTTACTTTGAAAATCCTTTCTATTCCTTGACCTAATTCGTGCTTCATCAGGGTTGGGATTCCCGGAAAAACCTGGTGGATTCATACTCTAAACTTCTTATACATCTCTCCATTATTTTGATGATTCCCTTGTCGAGCTATTGTACTTATGGTTGTTGTCAACCCTCGAATTGTTTGTTGTAACTCTTCCATTGAGCGTTGTCACCCCTCATGGTTGAGTTGTGTTTTTATCTTGCAAAATGTTGGAATTAAAGGTGGGTGAGCATGGTTAAGAAATACAATTAACTATACTAATCTATCCAAGCTCCAGGTTTCCTACCCATCCTCACAGGTTGGATATTGAAAAACAATAATCCTAAGATTATATATCTTCAAACTGGGCTCTGATATCACTTTATCTGTCATGTCTCGATAGCAACAAAAATATCGAGATGCAACAGATAAGTATGAATACACAATTGCACTAGTATATAGGATTTAAAAACTCAAAATTATTAACTATAAGACTAAAGGTAAAAAGTGCACCTGATTTATACTCACTAAACTTTTACAGTACATCATCCAAAATTACACTTTTCCTATACTACTTAACTCCCCACTCTGCACTCATTCTCACCCGCTTCTTCCTATGCATGAGTTACCTGAAAAATGCTGATAAACATATAATGAGCATAATTGCCCAGTAGAATTTTACTCTCTAATTTTTCTAAATCATAAGCTAGCAGTTAACAGGCATATTTAATGAACGGAGAAAGATAAACGATGACAGATAGGATAAGAGTTCAATAATAATAATGTGCAGACCACAAGGAGATATGCAAGATTCAATTAAGCAATGCATTGGATTCATGATGGCAGGGTGGGTCGGCTGGGTGAGTCGGACCCAGCCGACCCCGACTCGGGTCGGGTTGGGTCGGTGGAGCCGGCCGACTCCAATGGAGTCTGGCCGACCCTGGGTCGGCCAGGTAAAAATTATTTAAAAATGAAAAAATCAGAAAAAATCAGAAAAAAAATCAGAAAAAAATCAGGAAAAATCCCTAAAATTTACAGAAAATTACCTAGACACATACAACATTCATTGAATCAAAACATTGAAATTTAAATCTTATCAGTTCATGTACCATGAAGAACAATAACAATGACTAAAGACATAATCATTAAGTTCATACATTGCAAAATTAAAATATGTACAAGTGATAACATGAAATAATAAAAATACCTCTCAATTTGACATTTCTGAACCCTCACCTCTACCTCATGAGATGAATAGGTGGCACATACTCATGTCCTCCATACTGTGATATCCAAAGCCAAAAAAGAATTTGCAATATTGGAATTCTTGGGATGCCTCGCGGTGTTGTGCTTGTTGACTTGAACTTTCTCCTGAGTGTCCCGGAGGGAAGAAACTACCATATCCAGAGTGGAATATTGCCAAATAACTAGGCCCACTCTAGAGGGGATGTCTGAATATGGCAATTTGGGGGACTAAAAAAGGGTGGATATGAAGCCCCGTATCCCCATTCATGCCCTGTTGCCTTTGTGGCCTTCATATCCATGGATGGCAGGGTCGGGTCGGATGGGTGAGTCGGACCCAGCCGACCCCGACTCGGGTCGGGTCGGGTCGGTGGAGCCGGCCGACTCCAATGGAGTCTGGCCGACCCTGGGTCGGCCAGAGTTAAAAAGATTTAAAAAATGAAAAAAAGCAGGAAAAAATCAGAAAAAAATCAGGAAAAATCCTAAAATTTACAGAAAATTACCTAGACAATACAACATTCATTGAAATCAAACAAATTGAAATTTAAATTTTATCCTGTTCATGTACCATGAAGAACAATAACAATGACTAAAGACATAATATTAATGTTCATACATTGCAAAAATTAAAATATGTACAAGTTGATAAATGAAATGAAATAAAAATACCTTCTCAATTGGACATTTCTGAACCCCATTCCTATACCTGAGATTGAATAGGTGGCACATACTCATGTCCTCCATTACTGTGTTACCAAAGCCAAACAAGAATTGCGCATACTTGGAAATCCTCTTTGGATGCCTGTTGACACGGGATGGAGATAGGGCGGTGAACCACGCGGGGTATCATCGGCGCGGGAGAACACCGGACCATTTGATTTGTTTGTTTATTTCATTGGGTGGAGGTTTATGCATATTCATTTCACATGCTTTGAATTTTGCGGGGCGTGCCAGTTTGTCTAATAGACAGAAAAGAATCCGCGCAATGCGGAAGAGAAATATGGGTGTCCATGAAATGGACGGGGGGTGTCCGTGTGACGGACGACTGGGTTGTCCATGAAATGGACGGGGATGCCCGTGTGACGGGCGACTAGGGTGCGCCGTTTTTTATCTGAACTCCTTGAGTCCCGTATCTATACTCATCAGGTGATTGAGGTAGCATGTGCTGGACCTCTGTCTCCATCGACCGGAGTCGATGTTACATTTACATCGAGTTAAGACTCTTGGTGTTATTTAACACCAGTTTTAACCCGAATACCATTATAGCAAAAAGGGATGAGAGAATACACATTTTTTTAGAAAATCCTGGGCATGATGCATCATTTTCTTTTGGTATTTTTGAAATACTTTTTGCTTTGAGTGTTTCATTTTGAAAAGACTGCCCTTTGTGGAGCTCGAGATGACTTTTAAGAAGGGAACGGGTATATTTCCGTGAACCCATTTGGGGTCTCCCTCCTCTCTTTTTTTTTTGAGAAAGATGTTGTTTGAAGGTTTTATTTTGGAAAACGTGAGGATTATTATTGCAGACGGGCATATACCCGTTCATTTGATTCTGAACTTGAGGGAAGTCGTGATTAGAAGTAGCATTTAGAAGAGTTGCTACATCAATCCCTTTTCTTTTATGACATGATATTCTTTACAACATCCTTCTTTTTAAAAGAAGTCCGAATTGAGGCAGAATTTCATTTCTCCTTGTTCATCGTTTCATTCATTATCATCATTTTTTTTTTACTTGTATGAGTATGATTTTGGAGAACGTATGCACATATCTCCATGGATGTCTTGTCAATTTGAAGTTCCTTTCTGGAAACTGTCCATATGAACACAGTTCTTATGAGTATGCATCATGCTGCTCTTTGGAGTATCTGAGCACAGTTCGGGTCCCATCACAGTTCGGGTCTGTCACAGTTCGGGTCCTGTCACAGTTCGGGTCCTGTCATAGTTCGGGTCCTGTCCTCTTTTTCTTTGGATGTGTGTATATTATCACAATTTTCATAAATTTATTTTGGCAGAGTTTCCGCTTATGCGGAATGCCCTCACGGAGATATATGCATATGAACATGTACTTATATCCATGTGTCCCGGAGAATCTTTATCCGGAGGGATTTGCCCTTAAGAAAGTATGTGTGTATAAACACAAATTTGCAGTTTATGCATATTTTCTCACCGGTATCCCTTTTGAGTGGAATGTCCGGTAAAAGGTACCATCTGCATATGCAGAATCCCTTTTGAGAGGTATACGCATATAATTGCGAATTTTATGATTATATAAACACGTCCGTAGTCGGAGACTCCATTTGGGCAGAGTTTCCTCTTGGAAACACATGTATATGAATACAAAGTTTGTGATTATATTGATATGTTTAGAGGGAAAACTCTGACATAGGCAGGGTTTCCTTCCAAGAAACATATGTGTATAGGCACAAATTTGAGTTTTATAAATATGTTCTTAGACGGAATCTCCACTTGGGCAGAGTTTCCTCTAGGAAACATGCATATAAAAATACAAATTTGTGAATATACAAACATGTTCTCGGGCAGAATCTCCACTTGGGTAGAATCTCCTCTAAGAAACATATAAAATACACACAGATTTGAACTTTATAGATATGTTCTTAGGCGGAATCTCCACTTGGGCAGAGTTTCCCTAGGAAACATATATATAAAAATACGAATCTGTGAATATATGAATACGTTCTCGAGCAGAATCTCCACTTGGGCAGAGTCTCCTCTAAGAAACATATGCATATAGCACAAAACACCATCCCGGAGAGTTTAAAACTCGATGGGAGGTGGCATAAATAACAAAGGTATCTAAAATACCATATGTCCGAAACGGACGGTATTTAGAACCTATAGCCCGTGAGGGCCAGTGCCGCTATTGCGGACTTTTAGCCGATGAAGTTTGCCGATGCCGTACCTTGGCTCACAAAGAAACGAGATTGAAAATGGATTTGGAAATTTCTATTTCCTTCAAGAAAGAGGAGGGCTAAAGAGCCGGGGGCTTTTACATGGAGAATGGGGGATCCGGGAGAATGGAAGCCGGGAGCCGAGGGCGAGGAGCGGAGAGCCGGGGGGGAGCCCCTTTCATGGGGGATGGGGGTGCCTTTATAGGGGAAGGCCCCCTTACATCGCATGGGGGGGGGTTTAAACCGATGAGAGTTCCATCGGGTAACCGATGAGACTCTCATCGGTTAAAGCTAACCGATGAGACTCTCATCGGTTAGAGAAAAAAAACTCTCTAACCGATGAGACTCCCATCGGTTAGAGGGTTAAAGACCCTCTAACCGATGGGGGTTCCATCGGTTAGGCCTTTTTTTTTATTTTCTGTTTTTTTCTTTTCTATTTATATTTTTTCGTTTTTCCTGTTTCTGTTCTTTTTTCTGTTTCTTATTTTGTTTCTGTTCTTTTTTGTTTTATTTTTTTTTTGAAAGGGGGACCCCTTAACCGATGGGGGTTCCATCGGTTTAGGGGGGAATCCCCCTAACCGATGGAACCTCCATCGGTTAGAGGGGAAAACTCCCCTAACCGATGGAGGTTCCATCGGTTTAGGGGGGAATCCCCTAGCCGATGGAACATCCATCGGTTTAGGGGAGAATTCCCCTAAACCGATGGAGCTTCCATCGGTTAGAGGGGGATTCCCCTCTAACCGGGGAAAACCCCCTTAACCGATGGAGCTACCATCGGTTAGGGGGAAAAAAACCCCTAACCGATGGTATTCACATCGGTTTAGGGGAGGGGCTTAAAAAGTCTATAAATAGACCACCCTCCCTTCATTTGAAGGGGTCTTGTCCTTTGGAGAAGCTCGTGCCATTCCGTCGTGCCATTCCGTACATTTTGTCGGAAGTTCTGCCGTCCCGGACGGAGAATCAATTGCAAGTCTTTGGAGCCTTCGTGGCGGACTTGTTCTTGTACTTATCTTGGTCTTGTAGACCTTGTAATGCCGGAATTCTTCCGTGCCGTATTTTATCCGGAGATTTATTCTCCTCGGCATCTCCCACTTGCTTGGGGTGCTTGACAATACTTGAGAGCTTGAATGCTCGGATCAAGTTATGACTTTAAGTAACCTTGGGGTCACCCTAATCATAACTGCTTTGACCTCTTAATCAAGCCGTTAAACCGGTTAGGTGGGATTTTAACCGGTTAGATGGGGTCAACATTTTACCGGTAGTTGCCAACTCCCGGTTAAGTAGCCATCTTCTTTTCACAGGCTAGCTAACTGAGTAGTTGCCCACAGGTGAATGTCACCTACTTAACTTGTCGGACCACTATATAAGGGAGTATTGATGCTTCCCTTAACAAGCATCCAACACATCCATGACATTCATATTTGCTTTTTTTTTGTTCCAACAAATGCCCCCACGGGGTACGTGTCGGAGTTGGAGTGACGGCACGTAGCCCGTGCGAACTCATATAGCAGTCTTCTTCATATCCCGGGCTAGCCAATTTCCGACTTTGTTCTGTTGCCAGGTTAATGCCTTTATTCTTCTCCTCTTCCTTTGGGGGGGAAAGAGATGACATATGTCCCATAGCACAACAGTCTGTCTTGTATCTTGGACTGTCCTTCCTTTGTTGATTTCTGATTTCTTCAATATTTCTCTGTTCTCATTTTCTCTTCCCTTTCATGTATCTTTTTTCAGATTTTCAAAATGCCTCGGGGAGGAGGATATTTGAGCCGTGGTGACTACGCCCAGCGGACTCGGGACAAGGTGATCCTTCTGACGATGTGATGCCGAGATTTGGAGCACCTCGTACTTCAAGCCGCAACTTGAATAGCGGAAATGATATTGTAGCAGAAGTAAATTCCGGCGGTCTTGCTATCAACGGCGGGGTGGATGTGTCCCGCATTAGCCGCCGGAATGGAGTTTATTATTACTCGCGGGAGGAGGACTACCCGGAGTATCTCCCATCAGATCCAGAGCTATTCACCTTTATTCAGAATTTTATCCCTTCACACATGACCGCAGGTGATCTTTTCTTGAGTGTAGAAAGGCGGTATTTAGAATCGGCCATTTTAAAGTCCCGGGATAGTCTTCTCGGTACCTGCGCCTTTTCATATCCCAGCTTCCCTTTGGGGTTTGCTGTTCAGCACCGACTCCCCGGGCTGTTGATCTGGGTTCATTTAGTCATGATCTGGAGAGTTATACCCGGTCAAGGAAAATTTCTCCAGCAGTTTGGAACTTGATGAATCGTCACCAAGCGAGGCCGGAGACTAATGGCCTACAATTACTGCCTTGTAACACCAGGTATGTGTCTGGAGATTATGACAATCGGTGCTTACTGAACCGAATTGTCGATCTGACTAGTCCCAGTTGGTATATGGGAACTGGTCAGTTTTATCTTCTCACATTTTTCACTTTGGTGCCACTGAATGGTTGATGGGGGTCCTCCACCATTACGGGGAGATCTTGAACTCAGCGGGTATTTATGAGGCCGTTGGGACGGCGTTGTATAATTACCCATGCCATACTGGGCTTCTTCAGGCATTAGTGGAGAGATTCAATCCCCGATGGAACACCTTTGGGACGGCTGAAGGTGAAACTTCCATTGATTTATGGAGCTTCCACCGGATCTCCGGGTTGCCAATATCTGGGTATTTTTATGAAGAAATTGTTCTGGATGATTTGCACACCTATCGCAGTAATGGCGCTGGTGAATATATTCTTCCATACAGCCTCCGCTTTCTGACAAAGGTATGGAGAGACTTGGTCCTAGTTGAGAGGACGGAGGATCCGGAGTCCACTGTGGCGAACCCCAGGGTAAGTCAGAATGCTTGGCTTCGTTATTTCTATAACGGGCCATTTTGCTTTTTTGACAACTTTGCGACGGAAGGCCGCCGCCTGGAGGAGTATAACCAGCTCAGTGTAGGGAAGCCCCATCATGGGAGATTCATCTTTGCCCCTGAGAATAAAGGGTGGAATCCTCGCCGGTTACCAGATCGCACCTATTTGGCTGCGTATCTAGTGTATTGGCTATCTTCCTTTGTTGTTCCTCATGGTGAGGAGGAGCAAATCCGGCCGGGTTTGATTTATCCCGCCTGTCTTTGGCGGAAGGTATGAAGCTCGCCATAGCCCCTGCTGCCCTTGCCAATATCTTTCATGGGTTGGGCTCATTAAGTTCACATCTGAATCCCCGGGATAGGAAAACATTACTCCCTACTCATTACTTGAGCGCCTGGGCAGGCCTTCTGCTGCCTGGGCTTTGTCAAACTGTTGATTTGCCCCGGCCGATGGCTCCTTTAATTTTACTATTTAGAAATAGACCCTGTGAAGATTTAATATCTCAGCTGACAGGAGCTCGCCATAGTTTGTCCTTTCTTCCAAACGGCGAGCAATTTCTCCTCCAATTTGGTGCTATATCCCGGGGAATCCGACCTTATAGTGTCCGCACATCTGGCGAGATCACCTACCATCTGCCTCATAGTGGGGGTTCTGGTGTGTTCTTGTATAAAGACTGGTTACTTTGCATCCGGCCAAGTGTACTGGTATGTCGCCGAGGATCCAGCCTTATATTGGAGCCTTATTATCCTTCAAGATTTGCCAGGAACTTTGGATATGACCAATCAGTTCCGCCAAATGCAGAATTTCCATTGGAAGTTCGCCTACACCGTGATCATTGTCTTCACATGAATGCGGCGAGTTGGTGGAACTATTTTTGCCGGGAAGAGGTGAATTCGGCATGTATTCTCCCGGCCCTTGAGGCAACTGGGCGTATAGATCTTTTCTACGCCCGATGGTGGTTTGACAGAAGCAAGATTTTCCGGCTTGCCCCCAGGAAATTGAAGCAATTTGAAGAGACTCGTTTAAAGGAAAAGGGTCTCCCTTTGGTCTTGATGAACTTGGAATTCCTCAAAGCCCACTTCAAAGGAATAATGCGCTCGTATCTCAAGCGCTATAATTCCAAGACGTCCAGAAAGGGGAAGCCTGATTCTGGTAAACAATATTATTATGGGGAGATGCTGCCTTTGGATCCCATTGAGCTTTTTGACAGGAAGGCCACAGACATTCATGGTGATCTTCCGGAGTATGATTGGTGGAGCCACCTATTACTTGATCTTGGGCATTCTGCCAATGTTGCCTTATCGACCAAGCTTCCGCCCGAGTGTATCAACGATCCGGGCTGGGTGCGCTGGGAGAAGCACCTTATAATCGCCATCGGCCATGCTGGGCCTCTGGAGTTTTTGTCTAATCTAGAAAATGCCAGGACACTTTATGATGTCCGAAGCCTTATGCAGAGAGTGGGAAAGATCTGCAAGGCTAAATTTCAGTGGCTGGTACCAGGTCCTCCACTTGGCTTAACAGGTACTTCTCAGCCTGCTTGAGTTCACCATTTTTTTATATTTCATCCTTCTTTTGCAGGCATTTTTTTCTGATTCTCCTTCCTCTTTTCTCATATATATTCTTACTTTTTTTTTTTTACCTTCAGATATTCCAGCTCCAGTATTTGGAGGTGGAAGGAATGATGAGGTTCGCTCCCTTCCTTCCGAGGAGGCAGGATTGACAAGGGTAAAGCGGTGGAAGAGACCTACTTGAGTGGTATGTCTTTCCCTTTTCTTCTTCTCTCATCATTATCATACATAACTTTTAGTTCATCATTTTTCCTTCTCTTTTTTTTTCTATCTCAGAGGATGAAATGAACGAAGAGGAGAGGACCCCTGCCCTTTCGGATGAGGAAGGCTTTTATCGGAGGGGTCTCCCTCTATCCGTGAGGAGGAGTACGGGAGTACTTCACAGGCTGCCGTCGATCTTTCTCCGGAGAATGCTCATTATGAGATGCCATCTCATTTTGAGCTTTCCGGAGCCGCCACAGCAGGTGGGTATAACCCAGAGTTCACATTTTCTGAACTGGGAGTTTCGTCGGGGCAGTATTCTTCCGCGCCGACGGAGGTTTATATTCCTGTACCTGTCGAGGAGTCCACGGCTACAGCAGAGGCTCCTCTTGGTGAATATTCCTTCTCGAACCACTGTGCATTTCCCCTTTTTTTTTTTTATCATTTTTTCAGTATTCATATCTTCGTTTGTCCTGACTATTTTTTTTACAAGGACAAGAACTCTTCGAGCAGCTTTTCATGTCGGGTACAATAGACATGTATCCCACACTAGCTGCCGATCCCTTCTTTTCGCCTTGGGGTAATGCCGGAATGCATACTTGGCCGAGCGAGCCCATTCTGCCTTCCAAGTGGATGGAGTAGGGGCTATGGCGGAGGATATCAGGAGGCAGATGCCGCCATGGATCCTAATGCTAATCCACCAGTTTTGCCACCCAGAGATTTTGGTTTCATCCGGTTGACCATCCCTCCAGATCCGAAAGATTTTCTTCAGAGGAGCCGGATTTTGTTGAGCCACCAGATCCTGAGGTGGCGATTAGGGAGAGGATCCCCTCGCCAGGTAAGGTGTGATGAGGGTTCAAATGCTTTGTTGGATTTCTCTTGATTTGTCTTTATGGAATGCATGTTGATATCTTGGCAGAATTTGCAAATTCCCCGGCATTGGAGATTGGTGCTCCACCCGAGCACAACATAACCTGGCCTACTGGAGATCGGCCAGATTTGAGTTCTGATGATGAAGATAGCGGCATCTGGAATTGCCTTACTGCTAAAGTCCAGACACTGGTGACCTCAGCAAACCCTCCATCAGTAGAAGTTATCAGGGGGATTTTGGCGAAATACACCATCAGGGCTTTTAATATTGGTATCCACCGCGATCGCTGGATGGGCTTCGTCGAGGATACTTGGGCAGGGTGCATAACCTCCATGCCAATGCGATTCAGGCCTCTTACGGCCAACGGCTTCAAACTTTGGAGAGCGACACCTGTTCGCTATCTGATGACATCGATGAAAATGACTCCCGAGCTGCTGATGTGCGCAAACGTCGGAAGACACGGGAGTTGAGGATGGCCACGAGAGGCGAGAATATTGCTCGACTGGAGCGCGAGCTTGGCAAAGAAAGATCTTCCCAAGCTCGAGACGCCAGGGATGTAGCTAGAGATTCTGAAGAAGAGGCCGTCCTTGTCAGAGACGGAGATGGTTCTCGCCGGGCTAGATCTTCTCAGATCAAAGAAGCTGAACGGCCGAAGAGGAAGCAGCCTTCCTGCCTCTGTTTTTCATCATAATACTTGTATTTTGAGCTTGTAATCTCAGTCCTCTTTTCATCTTGTATGTAATATCTGTCACCTTTTATGAGCTTGTAACGATGACTTGTAATTTCCATAAATGTACAAATGAAGGATAAAGAAGTCTTCCTTTTCGCTTTCTTTTCCTTATTCTTTCTTTTTACCAGTCCCAGTGCCCTTTCGGGTTTTCACCGAAACTGGCCCCCTTTAGCTTTTTCCAACGCGCCCTTTCGGGTTTTCACGTCGAGAGGTTATCCATTTTTGCCTGAAGCGCCCTTTCGGGTTTTCACCTCAGCTGGATTTTTGATCTTTTTGCCCTCAAATATACAGTAAGTCGTATACTTGAGTCCATCGGGGTATCTCTATTTTTAACCCCTCCTTTTTGTGTTTTTGTTTTTAAACAAAGCTGTTAAAGACTTGACTGACTTGGATGGTTGAATGACTGAAGATTTGGCTGAGGAACGGATGATGGTTTTAGGTATGGTTTGAGACTTAGATTTGGCCAATGATTGGGGATTGGGATTTGAAATTTGAATTTGGATGTGGGTTTGGGTTGAATATGAGTATGTGGGTGACTTGGATCACCTTTGTGGTATCTTAGATTTGGGTTGGATATGGATATGTTGGTACTTTTGTGGTATTCTGGATTTGGGTTTGGATATGCGCATGAGACTTGGGTATGATTTGCCCTGGATTTGGTTTTGGATGGGCTCTGGAACAGTGTTTATCACTTGGCTTTGGGATCCGAATTTCGCCCCTTCTTGATGGCTTAGTGCCGGGTAAAGGGGTTGCAATTAGATTTGAATAGCCGGAGAGGAAGAAGCCTTCCTGCCTTTGTTTCATATCACCCATTTGTATAGGCTTTGTCACCTTTTGCAAGTTTGTAATGTGGTGACTTGTAATTTTGTGAGTGTATGAATGAAGGGCTGAGAAATTTTCTTTTTTTTTCTTTTTTTCGTCACATTACCAGCCTTAGCGCCTTTTGGGTTTCACCAAGACTGGCCCCCTTTAGCTTTTTCCAACGCGCCCTTTCGGGTTTTCACGTTGAGGGGTTATCCATTTTGCCTGGAGCGCCCTTTCGGGTTTTCACCTCAGCTGGATTTTTGATCTTTTACCCTTAAGTACACAAGGAATCGTATACTTAAGTCCATTGGGGTATCTATATTTTAACCCCTTTCTCTTTTATTTCTCTTTTGGACTTTGGCATGCACTTAAGGTTTGGATTTGGGGTTTAGGTTATTTGGTTTGGTTTTGGGTTTGACAAGTACCTTTTTTGGTTGTTGCTTGTTTTGGTAGGTTTGACATAGCCTACCTTTTTGGTTGTGGCTATGATTTTGGTATTTGGATTTGACATAGCCTACCTTTTGGTTTGTTGGTATGGTTGGTATTTGGATTTGCATAGCCTACTTTTTGGTTTGCTGGCTATGGTTTTGGTATTTTGGATGCATAGCTACTTTTTGGTTTGTTGGCTAGGTTTTGGTATTTTGGATTGGCATAGCCTACCTTTTGTTTGTTGCTATGGTTTGGTATTTTGGATTGACATAGCCTACCTTTTTGGTTTGTTGGCTATGGTTTGGTATTTTGGATTTGAATAGCCTACCTTTTGGTTTGCTGGCTATGGTTTGGATTTGGCATAGCCTACCTTTTGGTTTGTTGGCTATGGTTTTGGATTTTGCATAGCTACCTTTTTGGTTGCTGGCTATGGTTTTGGATTTGGCATAGCCTACCTTTTTTTTTTGTGGCTATGTTTTGGTATTTGGATTTCATAGCTACCTTTTTTGGATTTGAGCCTACCTTTTTGGTTTGTTGGCTATGGTTTGGTATTTTGGATTTGGCATAGCCTACCTTTTTGGTTGCTGGCTATGGTTTTGGATTTTGGATTTGACATAGTACCTTTTGGTTTGGCTATGGTTTGGATTTGGCATAGCCTACCTTTTGGTTTGTTGGCTATGGTTTGGTATTTTGGCATAGCCTACCTTTTTGGTGCTGGCTATGGTTTTGATTTGGCATAGCCTACCTTTTTGGTTTGTGGCTATGGTTTTGGTATTTGGATTTGCATAGCCTACCTTTTTGGTTTGCTGGCTATGGTTTTGGATTTGGCATAGCCTACCTTTTTGGTTTGTGGCTATGGTTTTGGTATTTTGGATTTGTCATAGCTTACCATTGTAGCTTGGAATCTCATTTGGCGGGATATGCAAAATAAGCCTCCACCTTCTATTCCAGGTTTATACATGGAATGCCCTTGGCTTTATGCCGGGTAGGGACTGACAAGTTCGGGGTGTATAACTGGTAGGTGGAATTTGATTCCTTTGTCCCTATCTACAGCAAACTTTGTTTCATAATTTTTCACTCTGTTTTGGCTTCATGCCTTTTGAGGTGACTGTTTCTTTTTGGCCAGGGAATTCATGTTCTGGCGCGTGGTACAATTTCAGGTGTTTCCGTTGAGCGGAGGAAAGGGCACAATACCTTTATGGTCCACGAGCCGATATGCGCCTCCTTCATATGCCATAGTGATGATATATGGACCGAGCCAAATAGGCTGCAATTTGCCGCATGATTTTCCAGCCATTGCTTCTCTGCACTTGACCATGACAAGATCCCCTTGTTTGAAAGCTCTGGGTCTTGCTAATTTGTCGAACGCACGAACCATTCTGGCTTGATATACTTGAAGGGATTTGTAGGCTTCAAGGCGCTTCCCTTCTAAATTGGAAAGCTCTTCGAGTCTTCTCTCCATTTGATCTTGATCTTGGCATTGAAATCATTTGAATTGCCACCCGATAGGATGTCATTTCGATTTCTATAGGGATCATGGCCTCAGCTCCATAGACTAAGGAGAAGGGTGAACACCCTGTAGGAGTTTTATATGTAGTTCTGTAAGCCCATAAAGCTTCGTGAACTTTTCTCCCCACTCTCGCTTTCTATTGCCGATTATCTTGGCAAGTAACTTGCAGAGGTTTTGTTAAAGGCTTCTGCTAACCCATTAGCTTGCGGGTTGTATATTGAGGATGTCCTCCAGTCAATATGGAACTTTGCCGCCAAAGATATATTGTTTTGTTTCTAAACTGCGACCCATTATCAGATATAATCCTGTGAGGAGTCCCAAATCTGTATATTATGTTTTGCTTGACAAATTTGGCGACGATTCTCCGGTTACCTCCCTTAATGGGATAGCTTCAGCCCACCGAGAGAAATAATCTGTAGCAGCCAATATAAATTGTGGCCTTGAGAGGAAGGTGGGAATGGTCCCACAATATCCATACCCCATTCAGCAAAGGGCCATGTTGGCGCTGTGGGATGTAACATATTTGGTGATTTCCTCGGCACAGGACCAAATGCCTGGCATTGATGACATGCACGGGCATATTGGATACAGTCCGCGTATATAGTGGGCCAGTAGAAACCTTTAGTTTGATATTGATTTTCATCTTCTCTCCTGCTGGTGTGCACCACACAGCCCAGAGTGAACTTCCTTCATGATGATTTTGGCTTCCTTGAGGGATAAACATCTGAGGAGCACTGATCCTTTCTTTTCATGGACCAGCTTAAACAATTGATCTGCTATTATTGATATGATGTAGCCCTGCGTAAGAGCTGAATTCTTTGTGCTCGATCAGGAGGTAGCCAGCCTTTCTTAATTTAATGATCGGCTCACGCCAATCCTGAGGTTCATTTGTGACATCTTGCTCTGTAGTATATACTCTTCGATCATAATATCAGACTCAGCATCGAAGACACTCGGCATGAGTCTTCTGTGGCGGACCATTATGTCCACTTCTCCTTCAGGAGGCAATTTTATGGCAGAGGCCAATTTGGCCAGAGCATCTGCCTGGGAATTTTCATTTCTTGGTATATGGGATATATTGAAAAAGCTGAATTGTTCTTTGAGTTTCATGGCTGCATTGTAATATGGAAGTAATTGTGGTTTACGGACTTCATACTGGCCCAATATTTGTCGGATGACCAGTTGTGAGTCTCCGTAAACTTGTATACCTCTGATCCCCATTTCGAGAGCTAATCGAAGTCCAATAATTAAGGCTTATTCAGCTTCGTTATTTGTAAGTTGCTTCATGAGAGCACATGAATTGTATAAGATTCCTCCATATGGGGTGACAAAAACGATTCCAGCTCCAGTAGAGACGGAGGTGGAACCATCTGTATATTGAAGAATTCGGGAAGCCCCGTCAAAATATAGCTCCCATGAAGGTAAGTCGATTGTGACAACTTCTTTGGAATGTGGGGTTTCCTGAATTTGATCTTCTTTCCCATTTATAGAGGAGAGAGTTTCGTCTTCCGGAAGATCTATAGACAGAGGGGAATTTCTGTTATTGGATGAGCGGCTAAAAATTCAGCCAGACCCTGTCCTTTGATGGCTTTTTTGGGATATATGTGATATCAAATTCCATAAGGAGCAGGGCCCATTTCCGAGCCGTCCTGATAGTACAGGCTGCCTCAACAAGTATTGAGTGGATCATATTTGGAAATGAGTTTAATTCATGGGCCAGCAGATAATGTCTCAATTTCTTGACGGCAAATACCAGTGCTAGGCATACTTTCCATTGGAGCATATCGGAGCTCTGGACAATTAGCTTTCTGCTAAGATAGTATAAAGCTTGCTCTTTTTCATCCTCATTTGTTTGTGCCAATAAAGCTCCCAGAGAAGCATCCATAGCTGAGATATAAAGTATAAGAGATCTCCCAACAATTGGTGCCCCCAGAACTGGTGGAGTAAGGAGATACTTTTGATCTGTTCAAAAGCAATTGGCATTCTTGATCCCAGATGAAGGGTGCATTCTTCTTCATTAGTTTGCCGAACGGCATGCATTTTCCTGAGAGATTGGATATAAATCGCCTGATATAGGCTAGTCTTCCTTGAAATGACCTTAGCTCAGTCAAATTTTGAGGAGGCGACAATTGCTGGATTGCCTTGATTTTGTCAGGGTCTATTTCTATTCCCCGATATTTGACGATGAAACCCAGGAACTTGCCACTTGAAACCCCAAATGCACATTTCATAGGGTTCATCTTCAATTTGAATTGACGAAGCCTTTCAAAAACACGGCGAAGATCATATAGATGGTCCTCCCGTTTTTTGGTTTTGACGACGAGATCATCGACATAGCATTCGACTACATCATGAATCATTTCGTCAAATATTTTTGTCATGGCTCTTTGATATGTGGCTCCTGCATTCTTCAAGCCAAAGGGCATTCTTTTGTAGTTGAAGATGCCTTTGGGTGATCTGAATGCAGTGTAATCTTTATCTTTGATTGCCATCCGGACTTGATTGTAGCCGGAAGACCCGTCCATGAAAGACAAGGCTTCATAGCCGGTGGTCATATCCACCATTGTTTCAGTAATTGGGACTGGGAAATCATCCTTGGGACATTTTATTCAAGTCCCTATAGTCGATACATATCCGGATTTGACCATTCTTTTTCTTCACTGGAACAATATTGGCGAGCCATATTGGATATATGCATGGCTCGATGAAGTCTACTTCAGAAAGCTTGTCGACTTCAGTATTCACTTCAATTCTAGTTCATGCCGCATACGCCTTTGAGCTTGTTTGACAGGCTTGGCCGTATGCAGTATAGATAATTCATGCTCAGCAACTGATGGCTCTAGTCCTGGCATTTCTTTATAATTCCAAGCGAAACAATCTTGGAATTCTAGCAGAAGAGTTTGATAGGATTGCCTTTCTTGTTCATCAAGAAGGGCGCTGATAAAGATTGGCGGGGATCTTGTTGACTCCCGAGATTGAGTTCAATTAATTCATCAATAGTGGCTTGTCCACCATCCTCGATTTCTTGGGGAGCTGGCTGCAGATCTATGAAATCTTCTTCGTCATCGGAGTTGGTGACGTAGACTTCATAGAGATCCCTATCTTGAAGATTTGTAGATGAAGATTGCTTGCAGAATTCTTCTGATAGCTCTTCATTTAATAATTCATTTGATAGAGCTGGAATAATATCTTGAAGTTGGAGTCGGAACACTCCTGATTATTCTGGGTGCTGCAGACCTCTGATGATGATTCCACAACATTAACTGTATAAGAGGATTTGGCATCATAACCTAATCCTCTAGTATCTTTTCCAGAGAATGGAGGTTGCCCCCGGACTTGCGAAGGTTCCCATAATTGCTTGAAGAAATTTCTCCGGGAGATATCTTGTACATGAGGAATTTTCTGCTTTTTGCACATCTCCTTAATCTTTGCTGGCATATCGGCCATTTCTTGTATTGATTCTAGCTGGTTGTTGGAGCTGTCTTCCCAACCAAAATCATCCTCTGTATAAGTTGGGAGTGTCAATTCCCCTTTGTAGAAGAGAATTGGCTTAGCCATTCTTCTTTCTTTCTTTGATAAGTGACGACGAAAGTTTTTAATCGTCGAACACTTTGTTCTTGCTTCGGAGAATAAATTTGCATGCAATTGGGTGGTAAAGGAATACCGCCATCAATGACTTGACTTACATGATCAGCTTCATAACTGATATTCCGCCGTTCTGGGCGGATTTCTTTGCTTTGAGAATTCTTTGCAGAAGATTTAGCAAGGCTTTTATTTATCACAAAAAGCTCGCCAGTCTCACTGTCTTTATTTGAGCATTTAATTTGCTTACCTTTTCTTTAGACAGGAAGAAGGGTTGAGGATTTGGTCCCCCAAGATATAAGAGGGCATCAGTCAGGTTGCATTCATCCTCCCGAAAGGGGGCTTGATCAGCAAAAACTGTATACTGCTTCCCTTCTTTTGCATATTTGATGCATTGATGGAGAGTTGATGGAATGACCCAGTTTTCATGCAGCCAAGGTCTCCCAAGCAGAACTTTATATGTTGTATTAGCATCAATAATGAAAAAGGTCACCCTAGTGACGAAATCCCCTAGAGCCAAGTTGACGGTGACTCTTCCTACTGCTTTTTCTGAGTTTTGATTGAATCCTGTGATCTTCACATCCTGTACCTTTGCATATAGGGCATAAGATATAAAGATTGAAAGGTCTTGTAGGGCATTAGATTGATGGATGCCCCCGGATCAATCAAGATCCGATTTAATGGCCTGTCATTAATGTTTCCTTCATATATAAAGGACGATTATGATATGAAGAAGATAATAGCAAATCTTCATCAGTGAAGGTGACATTTGCCGCCATTGCTTCATATGCCTGAGCTTGGAAATCTGCCATATGGGCTTCATAAATTTCTGGTTCTTGGAGTATTTTGACAAGAGTTTCTCTCAAGTCTTTGCTCCAGGCAATTGCTTCCCAGACAGTAATGTTGACGGGAAGTGACTGTAATTGTGAAGAATTTTGTTGTCAGCTTCAGAGCGTATTGTCCAAGTGGGAGGATTCCCTTGATGAGGACCCAGAAGCTCTCCTGACTTGAAACTTCTTTTGAGAGATAGGAGCCAATAACTTCTTATTGGGAAGAGGAGGAATATTGTCTGGCTCATTTGATGAAACAATGGACTTGAGTTTTTATCTTCAGACTGGAAGGCTTGTCGAGCAGTTCTCCTTCTTCGTCTGAAGGATCAAATATGTAAGAATCCGCCCGGATTTGAGGTTCGGGCGGAGGCCTTGCTTCTTCGCCATGAAAGAGTATAATCTTATCTGGCTGCTTGGTAGTAGAAGATGCTTTTTGGTGCCTGCCACGACCCTTCTTAAGATGATGATTTGAATTACCTGGAGGTCGACGCTGGTATACAAGCGTCGTTGGTTTATCTCCTGCTTGTGTAGTAGTGTTTTTTGCGGGAGTTTGCAATTCCTTTGGAGGAGGGATGAACACCATATAGCAGGAGAATGAGTTGAACATGGAGTCCAACTGTTCCATAGTAATTTCAGCATCTTCATTAAAGAGGCTCAAGCTTGGTGAGGGAGGGAGATCCTCCTCTTGCAATGCTTCATGCTGGACATGGAGTAGCCAGTCCCGAAGCCGTCGCTTTCGCTCGATCTCTTCCCATGGGATATATTGATCGAGTGTAGGTTTATCAGAAGGCCTGGGAGATACATATTCATCCAGCTCATCAATTAGTTGTGGAGTCTTTGGACAGCCGTCAGCTGCTGAGGAGCTTCTGTTTGCAGCATCTTCTATTTGTTTCTTCATTTTCTTTTTTCATTTCTTTTCTATTTTTCTCTCTATTCTTCATTTGCAGAGCTTCTAGTGAATTCATTACTTTTGCCCTGAAGATGGCTCAGGAATATTTCTCTTGCTAGAACGACCTTTGGCTGTAAAGTTGCCGGGCCTTCTAGGATTTCTTGATTTTCTGGGGCCAACAGTGACCCATTCAGCTTCTGAAGGTTGTACCTGAAAGGTTGAGTTGATTGATTCTTCAACGATTTCAGGAGGGAGTTGGTAGTAATCATCTACAAACTCCTCATCTGCTGCGAGATTGGTTTCGCTGCAGTTTCTTCTGATATTCCATTTCTGTATTGAAACAGGCCGACCCTGAATTGTTCAACATCAGCCTTGCTTCTATGTTGCCCATAGCCCAACTGGTGATGATAATATTCACATATATCTTGATATTGTGCTTGGAACTGTGGACTTGGATCATATATTTGTGATGAGGGGGTCAGGAGATTTCCCTCTTGATCGATTACTCCCTCCCGGATCTTTGTTTCGATCCAATCATGGAGATCTGGGCAATCTTTAGTAGGGTGTATGACCATGGCATGATATTCACAATAGAGATATGATTGCTTTTCCTTTTCGGAAATATAGGACTCAGGGGGATACCCTTTATCAACCCTCTGATTAAGCTGATTGAATATGGCCTGAGTATCTTTTAGATCAAATGAGCGTTGATGTAGAGGGTGCCAATCATCATACCATCGGCTGGATAGATATGGATGCGGCATAGGCGGTTGTCCCTCTGGTTCAAGAACCCCAGAGGATGATGCATTGATGACATTGACCGAATAAGGTCCAGGATTGTATGGCGCATTTAATGGTGGCTGAATATGAGGTTGTGGGGGATTGACCAGATAATTACCCATATTGATGCGTCCTTGCTGGATCATTTCTTCCACCTCTTGTTTGAAAATGGGACAGTCTTCAATGACGTGTCCCAGTAGTTGATGATATGGGCAATAGTTGGGTCTTAGTTCTCCGGGACCAGATAATCCATATATCCTGATCGCAGGCATAGCCGGAAGAGAGGCATTGTATGCTGGCGATGGAAGGAATATGACCTTGTCGGCTCGACAGGATTTGGAGGATTTTCAAGAAACCACTGAATTGGGTCTTGGAATGGCGGCATAGGGGGCAACTCCGGGTATGCTGGGGGATAAAAATAAGTAGGTTGGAAAGCGTGGGATTCCTGAACAGGCACATCCTGACGCCTTTCCATGCTTTGCATAATTTGGCGCAACTCTTGTTGGCTTTGTTGTAATTGCTCGAGTTGCCTTTGTACTCTTTGTATTGTTTTCTTGTACCCCGATGTTTAGACCTCGGGGGAGAATGAGCTCCAGAAATATCTTGGGGTGGATTGCAAGAAGGTCCTGCTTCAAAATTATTTGAGCTTGTGGCGGGATCAGCCGTGTGTATAACATTAACGGATTGTTCTGGCCAATCCGAAGTATGAGGTTGTGGAGGATCAACCAGACCATTTTGCATAGATATATGGCCTTCCTGGATTACCTTTTGAGCCTCATTCTTGAAGACAAAGCAATCTTCAATTGAATGCCCCACCATACGGTGATACGGGCAATAATTGGGTTGATTGACCTTACTGATATCTGCTGGCTTCTTTGGTGTTGGTAATGATATTAACTGATTATCCAGACAGAGATCAAATAGCTTTCTGGTATGCTCTTTTCTGAAAGAATAGGGAGCTTTCATACGCTCGGCCAATGTAGGCGGAGGTACTTTTGGCTCTACTTTTTTCTTTGAGGAAGTGGGGATTACTGCCCCCTTGCTTCACTGCTAGGCAAAAAGTCAATAGCATTAATTCTTTCGCTGGCGGATTGCGCTCTTTAGGGATTTTACCCTTTTGAGCTGTATGAGTTGATTGCTCAGCTAAGAACCCTTCAACTTCTGCGACAGCAAAATTCAACTGGTCGAAGCTTCGGATATTGGCCGCCAAGAGTCTCTCTTTAATTGTTAGGATGAGGCCTCTCCGACAAATAATTACTGCATCTTGTTGGATGGGAGGATTATCACATTGCATGCTAAACTCTCTCCATCTTTGAATGAAGTCGATTGCCGACTCCCTTTCTTTTGTGTGAGGGAGCATAACTCAGCAAGAGAGATCTTCCTTTCTGCCGTTTGAAAACGGTCATAGAATTTTAACTGCATATCAGCCCAATGGAGAACTGAGCCAGCCTTGAGCTTTGCATACCATTGGAATGCGACCCCTGTTAAAGAAGTTGCAAAATATCTGAGGAGGTAGGATTCCTCAGATGCCAGATCTCCCATGGCAATTATGTAATGCGCCACATGCTCCTGAGGTGTCCCATGCCCATCATATTTAGGCAATTTTGGGACTTTGGGGCATGATTCTGGCAGCTTCTTGAGTTGATGATGTATGGGGAACGGGACAGAATATAAGCCCGTAGCCTGAATACCCTCGCCCTGCTGGGCGAACATATCTTCAACCATCTTCTTTATTTCATGCCGTTGTATGGCAATATTTTGAAATGCGTCCATTTGAGGAGGCATAATATTAGATGGGTCGTTGATATCTGGACCCGTAGCCTGAGGGAGAAGACCAGCTGAAGAAATTGCTGGATTATTTAATGAGACAAATTCATCTGGATGCTGGCTTTGTTGATGTCGAAGAAAGGCCGGCTCCATGGTTTGCCGGTGACTTGTCGTCGCCAATTGCCTCATTTTATTGAGAAGTGAGGTCATTTCAGACCGCCACTGTTGTATAATCTCATATTTGTCATCATCTGACATAGCTTGAAAATTTTCCTTTGTCGGCAAATCGATGACGGGATGCCCAGCAGAGGTAGAAGGTCCACTTTCCTCAAGTTGAATATTTGTTTCTTCAAGAGAGGGAATTTGGGAACCTTCATGCTGAGTGTCGACTGGTGGGAAAACTTGGCTAGAGGTGCCAACTTGCCCACCGAGCTGACGAACTCTCCTGGCGAATTGCCGAGTATTGGGGTGGATAACCCCTGTGGAAACATTAGGAGTGGCTTCCGCGATTTGCTCCGCGACTTCCCAGGCTCCATTCCAGTAGCATAACAGGAGAATATTATAAGCCTAGGCTTTTCCTGAGCTGTCCAAGTAACACGTCGTCTTTTTGACGGACGGACATTGGCGCTAGGAATTGCCCTTGGCTTTAAATACTGGAATTCGCGACATACGGTCAAAAACCGATATGCGAGACTGTTGAGGTGAGGTTTGCTTATCTACCCGGATATTCTCCGAGTCTTGAGAGGTATAGTTTAATTTTCTATATATGCCCTTCCTCTTCCGTCCTCTGGACTGTTCAAATCCAGCATCTTGGAGAGGATTATCCTTGATATTCTTCTTTCTCCAAGCCATCTTGGATGTATTTACTTGACCTTCATACTTCTGAGTTTCCTTTTGGGAACCCAGATTTTCTTCAACTTGGTAAAACGCCGTGTCTTTTGTTTGGCACCGGCTTCTACCATGGAATCTTGATGCTTTTTTCGGAACCACCGTAGGGCTGAGAAGCGGTTCGAGGTTGGAATATTTGGAACATACCTATCACGAGGAATGGTAGGTGGAGTACCATCAAGGCGCACTTGCACATCCCCGATCATAATAGATTTGCCGGATCTGGAGATGGCAGCTGGCAGCCTTTTGCTCTTGTGGCGTTTATATTGCCCCTGCTGTGAGGAAGCAGGAACCACAATGGTAGAAGAAATCATATGGACCGAATAGGTCCGAACTTGAGTTGAATGGGGTTTGCCCCCTTGACAGCATCATCTTCACGGGCATTTGGGTGCCCTTGTTGACAGTAGCAGAACGAGCGTTGACACGTCCGCTGTTGTTGGACTTCTTCTTTGTTGGTTTGTGAATAGGGAATCCTTCAGTGACATCCCCTCTCGGTGAGCCGGAACGACTCCCAAGAAGAAAGGGGATCCGATGACTGGGGGAAAATCTCCAAATACAATTGGAGTCGCCAAGTATCCGAACTTGGCGTGGTTGTTGATGACGAGCGGTCCATAGGTGACAGCCATTTGGTCTGCTCCTTGTGCCTTCGAGGTAGCTTCACAGTACCTTCAAAGGAAAATATTGGTATTAGGATTTTCATGAAAAATATATGTATGTCTCATCCTTTTACTATGAATGGTGAGAAGAGGTCCCACCGGGCGTGCCAGTTGTTGACACGGGATGGAGATAGGGTTCGGTGAACCACGCGGGGTATCATCGGCGCGGGGGAACACGACATTGATTTGGTTTGTTTTATTTCATTTGGGTGGAGGTTTTTGCATATTCATTTCACATGCTTTGAATTTGCGGGGCGTGCCAGTTTGTCTAATAGACAGAAAAGAATCCGCGCAATGCGGAAGAGAAATATGGGTGTCCATGAATGGACGGGGGTGTCCGTGTGACGGACGACTGGGTTGTCCATGAAATGGACGGGGATGCCCGTGTGACGGGCGACTAGGGTGCGCCGTTTTTTATCTGAACTCCTTGAGTCCCGTATCTACTCATCAGGTGATTGAGGTAGCATGTGCTGGACCTCTGTCTCCATCGACCGGAGTCGATGTTACATTTACATCGAGTTAAGACTCTTGGTGTTATTTAACACCAGTTTTAACCCGAATACCATTCATAGCAAAAAGGGATGAGAGAATACACATTTTTTTAGAAAATCCTGGGCATGATGCATCATTTCTTTTGGTTATTTTTGAAATACTTTTGCTTTGAGTGTTTCATTTTGAAAAGACTGCCCTTGTGGAGCTCGAGATATGACTTTTAAGAAGGGAACGGGTATATTTCCGTGAACCCATTTGGGGTCTCCCTCCTCTTCTTTTTTTTGAGAAAGATGTTGTTTGAAGGTTTTATTTTGGAAAACCTGAGGATTATTATTGCAGACGGGCATACCCGTTCATTTGATTCTGAACTTGAGGAAGTCGTGATTAGAAGTAGCATTTAGAAGAGTTGCTACATCAATCCCCTTTCTTTATGACATGATATTCTTTTACAACATCCTTCTTTTTAAAAGAAGTCTGAATTGAGGCAGAATTTCATTTCTCCTTGTTCATCGTTTCATTCATTCATCATTCATTTTTTTTTTACTTGTATGAGTATGATTTTCGGAGAACGTATGCACATATCTCCATGGATGTTCTTGTCAATTTGAAGTTCCTTTCTGGAAACTGTCCATATGAACACATTCTTTATGAGTATGCATCATGCTGCTCTTGGGAGTATCTGAGCACAGTTCGGGTCCCATCACAGTTCGGGTTCTGTCACAGTTCGGTCCTGTCACAGTTCGGGTCCTGTCATAGTTCGGGTCCTGTCTCTTTTTCTTTGGATGTGTGTATATTATCACAATTTTCATAAATTTATTTTGGCAGAGTTTCCGCTTATGCGGAATGCCCTCACGGAGATATATGCATATGAACATGTACTTATATCCATGTGTCCCGGAGAACCTTTATCGGAGGGATTTTGCCCTTAAGAAAGTATGTGTGTATAAACACAAATTTGCAGTTTATGCATATTTTCTCACCGGTATTCCCTTTGAGTGGAATGTCCGGTAAAAGGTACCATCTGCATATGCAGAATCCCTTTTGAGAGGTATACGCATATAATTGCGAATTTTATGATTATATAAACACGTCCGTAGTCGGAGACTCCATTTGGGCAGAGTTTCCTCTTGGAAACAC
Organism: Colocasia esculenta; assembly: GCA_014218235.1. Lineage (NCBI taxonomy): Eukaryota > Viridiplantae > Streptophyta > Magnoliopsida > Alismatales > Araceae > Colocasia > Colocasia esculenta. Next base: position 8,364,785 of record CM024766.1, on the reverse strand, counting down.
ATGTATATGAATACAAAGTTTGTGATTATTGATATGTTTTTAGAGGGAAAACTCTGACATAGGCAGGGTTTCCTTCCAAGAAACATATGTGTATAGGCACAAATTTGAGTTTTATAAATATGTTCTTAGACGGAATCTCCACTTGGGCAGAGTTTCCTCTAGGAAACATGCATATAAAAATACAAATTTGTGAATATACAAACATGTTCTCGGGCAGAATCTCCACTTGGGTAGAATCTCCTCTAAGAAACATATAAATATACACACAGATTTGAACTTTATAGATATGTTCTTAGGCGGAATCTCCACTTGGGCAGAGTTTCCCCTAGGAACATATATATAAAAATACGAATCTGTGAATATATGAATACGTTCTCGAGCAGAATCTCCACTTGGGCAGAGTCTCCTCTAAGAAACATATGCATATAGCACAAACACACCATCCCGGAGAGTTTAAAACTCGATGGGAGGTGGCATAAATAACAAAGGTATCTAAAATACCATATGTCCGAAACGGACGGTATTTAGAACCTATAGCCCGTGAGGGCCAGTGCCGCTATTGCGGACTTTTAGCCGATGAAGTTTGCCGATGCCGTACCTTGGCTCACAAAGAAACGAGATTGAAAATGGATTTGGAATTTCTATTTCCTTCAAGAAAGAGGAGGGCTAAAGAGCCGGGGGGCTTTTACATGGAGAATGGGGGATCCGGGAGAATGGAAGCCGGGAGCGAGGGCGGAGGAGCCGGAGAGCCGGGGGGAGCCCCTCTTCATGGGGGATGGGGGTGCCTTTTATAGGGGAAGGCCCCCCCTTACATCGCATGGGTGGGGGGTTTAAACCGATGAGAGTTCCATCGGTTAAACGATGAGACTCTCATCGGTTAAAGCTAACCGATGAGACTCTCATCGGTTAGAGAAAAAACTCTCTAACCGATGAGACTCCCATCGGTTAGAGGGTTAAAGACCCTCTAACCGATGGGGGTTCCATCGGTTAGGCCTTTTTTTTTATTTTCTGTTTTTTTCTATTTTCTATTATATATTTTTTCTGTTTTCTGTTTTCTGTTCTTTTTCTGTTTTCTTTATTTTTCTGTTTTCTGTTTTTTTTGTTTTATTTTTTTTTTTGAAAGGGGGGACCCCTTAACCGATGGGGGTTCCATCGGTTTAGGGGGGAATCCCCCTAACCGATGGAACCTCCATCGGTTAGAGGGGAAAACTCCCCTAACCGATGGAGGTTCCATCGGTTTAGGGGGGAATCCCCCTAGCCGATGGAACATCCATCGGTTTAGGGGAGAATTCCCTAAACCGATGGAGCTTCCATCGGTTAGAGGGGGATTCCCCCTAACCGGGGGAAAAACCCCCCTAACCGATGGAGCTACCATCGGTTAGGGGAAAAAACCCCCTAACCGATGGTATTCACATCGGTTTAGGGGAGGGGCTTAAAAAGTCTATAAATAGACCACCCTCCCCTTCATTTGAAGGGGTCTTGTCCTTTGGAGAAGCTCGTGCCATTCCGTCGTGCCATTCCGTACATTTTGTCGGAAGTTCTGCCGTCCCGGACGGAGAATCAATTGCAAGTCTTTGGAGCCTTCGTGGCGGACTTGTTCTTGTACTTATCTTGGTCTTGTAGACCTTGTAATGCCGGAATTCTTCCGTGCCGTATTTTTATCCGGAGATTTATTCTCCTCGGCATCTCCCACTTGCTTGGGGTGCTTGACAATACTTGAGAGCTTGAATGCTCGGATCAAGTTATGACTTTAAGTAACCTTGGGGTCACCCTAATCATAACTGCTTTGACCTCTTAATCAAGCCGTTAAACGGTTAGGTGGGATTTTAACCGGTTAGATGGGGTCAACATTTTACCGGTAGTTGCCAACTCCCGGTTAAGTAGCCATCTTCTTTTCACAGGCTAGCTAACTGAGTAGTTGCCCACAGGTGAATGTCACCTACTTAACTTGTCGGACCACTATATAAGGGAGTATTGATGCTTCCCTTAACAAGCATCCAACACATCCATGACATTCATATTTGCTTTTTTTTTGTTCCAACAATGCCTCGCGGTGTTGTTGATTGTTGACTTGAACTTTCTACTGAGTTCCGGAGGGAAGAAACTACCCATATCCAGTAGTGGGGAATATGCCCAAATAACTAGGCACACTACTAGGCTGATGTCTGAATATGGCAATTTGGGGTGGGACTAAAAACGGGTGATATGAAGCCCCGTATCCCCAATCATGCCCTGCTTGCTTGGTGGCCTTCATATCCAATGGATGGGCAGGGTCGGGTCGGCTGTGGAGGCGGACCGCAGACCCCGACCGGGTCGGGTCGGGTCGGTGGAAGACGGCGACTCACAATGGGGTCTGGCCGACCCTGGGTCGGCCAGGTAAAAAAATTATTAAAAAATGAACAAAATCAGAAAAATCAGAAAAAAATCATGGAAAAAATCCCTAAAATTTACAGAAAAATACCTAGGACAGACACACATCATGAAATCAAACACATTGAAAATTTAAATCTTATCATGTCATGTACCAGGAAGAACAATAAATGACTAAAGCATAATCATTAATGTTCATACATTGCAAAATTAAAATATGTACAAGTGATAACATGAAATAAATAAAAAGCCTCTAATTTGACATTTCTGCCCTCATCCTCTACCTCATGAGATTGAATAGGTGGCACATCATGCCTCATACTGTGTATATCCAAAGCCAAACAAAGAATTTGCAATTCTTGGAATCCTCTTTGGATGCCTCGCGGTGTGTGCTTGTTGACTTGAACTTTCTCCTGAGTGTCCCGGAGGGGAAGAAACTACCATATCCAGTAGTGAATATTGCCCAAAACTGGCCCACTACTAGAGCTGATGTCTGAATATGGCAATTTGGGGGGACTAAAAAAGGGTGGATATGAAGCCCCGTATCCCCAATCATGCCCTGCTTGCCTTGTTGGCCTTTCATATCCCCCGTGCTGTGTTGTGCTTCCCCTTGGCTTCCTTGTTGTTGTTGGGGTGGTTGTGAAAATCTTCATATCCTGACATAATCCCCAAGCCATAACCCTCCCGTGGCTCCAATCCTGCAGCAGCACCATCATCATCATCAGGTGATTGGGTGGAGTCATCACTCCCCACTGTTTTTTCTTTTTCTTTTGTACTCTTTTTTTGCGACGTTCATAATGTAATTTCTCTGCCTCATATATCTAGCCAAATGAGATGGCAGGGGTGGAGCCTCAGAAAATGCTGCCCAATATGGTCTCTGCCTCAGGGAGTCCTTTCACCTTCTTGTGATTTTCTTGGTTCTTCGTTCTTCTTTCTTTGTTTGGCTTTGCTTTTCTTCTTGCCTTGTCTTTCTTTCTTTTGGGCTCTAACTGGGAGGTAGATTCTCAATTCTGGCTGAGATGAAGAAATACTAGTCTCATGTACGGTGGAAGATCTTCTCAATTTGGCCTCTCAGCTCTTCTCAGGTACATGCTCTTCTAATAAAAACATCTCCTTCACATGCTTGAACTAGCCGATCATCAGGATGAAAATCAGCTAGCTCTCCCTCAGCTCTCGTCTCACCCAAGCATGTAAAGGGTGTTCCTCATTTAGAAATCATCAACATCATCTCAGGAACCACCTCCAAATGGTCTACCAGCTAGCTGCATGAATCTCTGTCTTTCTATCTTTTGCCTTTCTTCTTTTTGCTTCACCCTTAAAACGCATATTATAATGACAGAAACCAACTTCTCTAGCCTATCCACCCGCCTATTGCGGATTTTTGTGGAATAGGCTGAATGTACTCCAATCCTTTCACATGGGCTAGAAGAAGTGGTTTGACTTAATTCCTCACTGCAACATACGCTAAGGGATTTTCCCAGCTGGTGATAATTGACTTGGACCACCATTCAGCTGTTACATAAAATAACCGAACATTAATCATTATAAGGATGGTGAAAGAATATATTTATGATTTTAGGCAAACACCCAAACATGTAAAACCACCTGGACTGAGTCTTCCAGTTGCATATTTCATGTCATATGTCCGTATATGCCAACTTTCATCTTATATCTCTCCACCTAGAAAATGGAAGACATGAGTCACATGACATATGTCATGTCAAATGAATAAAATACATACATATGCAAAGTAAATATACTATCCTACCTCTGCCACTGCGTCTAATCTCATTCATGCTCCTTGCAATGCGAGTGATGACATTCATGGTGCCTCTCATCACTTCTCGTCATTGTGCACATCATCTTTATATTGAATCTTAGGGTTGAAAAAATACCCTGCATATGTAAAAGAGGTTTAAGTATGGTATCATAAAATATTCAGCAAGTAATTACAATAAATAAAATTACCTGCTGCATGAAGATCATGGTGGAGAGTCATCTCCCATCGCTTGTCTATGATGGCCCACCATTTTCTGTATGCTTTAGGATTCCTTTCCCTCAACTTTTCCTTTGCCTTGTCCATTGCCTCGTACAATTATCCCTATCATTTTGGTCGTCACCATCAACCATTCTAAGGATAAGTACCAAAGGCTCTATTACTTTAGGTAGTAGGAAACCTTCTCCCAAACCGTGCATTTGCTAATCAAGTCTTGGACCATGAGTGCAACATCTTTACTATCAGGCCGTAGAGTGTCTACATGCTGCAAAAATTCTGCAGAATTAATCAATTGGGCCAATGATGCCTATATTTCATTAGGCTCTCCAAGAAAAAAATTGGATGCAAATCTGGTGGGACCAGCACGAAGGAGATCTCTCCCATCTGTGTGTACTCCTCCTCATATTCAAATCCTGTTGTGACTATAAATAAAGGAAGTTATCTCGAGCATCATCAATGATACCATGAATATGAGAATCTTTGCCTATGTCCTCCATCATTAATCAATGCAATGTGCTGCAATGGAACCCAATAGAGATGGTGTCTCTTTTCCATTAACAACCTACCTGCAGCCTTGTAGCTCGGTTCATTATCAGTCAACCTGTACAACGTGCTCTTCACCCACTTCCTCCACAACTGCATCCATAAGTTTAAACAATATTCTGCATTCTTGATTTTGTTAGATGCATCAAAAGATTTAAAGAAAATAGACCCTTCGCAGCAATACACAAGAAAATTTATCATGGATTTTCTTGTGGTCCCTGTCAACCATCACACATAATGGTGCAACCACGTTCTTTCCAAATATTTTGAAGCTACTCACCCATGTTTTCAACTCCTCATATTCATCATCAAGCCCAGTATCATAAATATACTTCCTTGTAGGAGCCTTAATACCATGCCCAGCTTCCGCATTGCATCCAACATACTCTGAAAATATGGGCTCTCTACCGTATGGCTGGGACCCCTGCATGTAAAAAACCATTTGACAATGCCTTTGATTGCACCCTCGCTGCCTTTGCAGGGATTTCACTCCTTTCAATGCCTGCTTGATTCCTGGTTGTTTTTACAGACCTTGATCTATACAAATATGCATCCATAGGACCCTGTGTACTCCTAGGAAGAGATTTCCTAGAGTCATCCTAGACACATGTGCACCTGATGGCCTAAACCCCTTCGTCTCTCATCTTCCTCCGCATAAGAACGGCGACTAGCACGTGCCGCTTGCAGTAAACTCAGGATCATCATCATCATCATCATCATCATCCACAGGAATTGGTAGATCATTCTCTTACGAATCTGTCTCCCAGAAAGCTCATCTTGAAGTTCGTGTTGCTGCTGAGTTGTCAATATTTTTTTTCTGCTTTCTTCCCTTCAGATATGCTATTATTTCATTTCTCACTTCCATTGGACAATTCGGACATTTTGAAAAACATTCCCAGCAATCCCAGCAAGATGTTGTTTAAGGCGATAAATGCCTCCAACATCTCCTTTCTACACCAATACATTTCACTTTTCTCTTAGATGCATCAAGGAGAGTACCATGAGCCCAACCAGGATCAATGCCTGCTCCACCTCTTGCTCTTCATGTTCATGATGTGCCATATCCTGTGTAAGAATGCAATTAAATTGCACGTAATTACACATAATCCCTAATTTTAAACCCTATTTGGGTTTAATTGGGGAATTTATGGAAAAAATATCATAGACGATAAATATGTACAACAAACTCTAATCAACTCAAATGACCACATTGAACACTCATTACACATTTATTATATTATGACCTACATTCTTATTTTTTTAAACCCCTAATTATTTAAGTTGAGAATTAAAAAAAAAAGATCATGCAATGTTCATACAAAACTCTAATCAAGTAAAATAACTATATTGGACACTCATTACAATAATTACATTAAAGACCTAAAATCCCTAAATTTTAAACCCTAATTAGGGTCATTGGGGATTTCAGGAAAAACAGTTAATGTAATGCAATTAAGTCTACCAACAAACTCTAACAACTAAAATAGTTCTATTAATCACTCAATTGCACATAATTTCATTCATGACACAAATCCCTAATTTTATAACCCTAATTAGGGCTAAATTGGAGATTTAAGAGAATGAAGTCATAAACATGTTAAATATGCTATAGATCTACAGAGATATAGCCTATTTACCATTTTCCTATTTTTTCAGATTTTTTTTAAAAAAAATAAAAAAATCTCACCTCACAGAAGAGAGAGAAGAGAACAAGAGAGAGGAAGGGCGCCGGCGGCTGCTTGCAGTGGCGCCGGCGCCGGCGGCCGACGGAGAGCCTCCCGGAGCTCGGCGACGGCGGCGGCGAGAGGGAGGCGCTCCGACGGGGGGAGGGGGGCAGGGGCTGGGAAGGGGGCTGGGAAGGGAGGTCCCGGGACTGCGCAGACTGCGCAGTCCCGGGACGGGATCCCTCCTAAAGGGGGATCCGCGGGGTCGGGCGGGTCGGGGTAGTCGGGAGCGGAGTCGCCCGACCCGGCGGATCCGGCCCGCCTACCGGGATCCGCGGATCCCGGCCACTTCCGCGCAACTCGGTCGACGGGGCGCCGACCCGACCCCGACCCGCCCGACCCCGACCCGACCCGCCCGTTTTGCCATCCATGATGGATTTGTATAAAACTGTCATGATATTAATAGCAACTAAATCAAATTAGATATCAAAGAAGTTGTACATTGAACACTTTCATGAAAACACACACATGATGAATTGTACAGCAGCACTCACTTGTGGTGTATGTCAAGCACCAGGCTATCACTCTCTAGCTAGTACTAGTTGGACAGTAAGAGTGTTCGAGATTTTCTCGGACTAGACCAGAGCCCCTTAACTGGCATAGGTTTCACTTGGGTCCAAGACCACATTTAAAACATTGCTGACAATTCAAGAATTGAGGAAATGGCCAATAAGACTCCTACTCTCCAGTTGGCCACTAAAAGCATGAAAGCTCTCCAACTGGTCAATAGAACAGTTGGCCACTAAGAGCTTCAAATGCTCTCCAGCTAGACCATAAGAGCTTATTGCAGGAAATTTAAGTGAAGTCAGAAAAAATAGAATAGATGTCGGACTAGAGATAGGACAGTCTTTACACTATAACTTTATTAATCTTTTGAGGTCAAGGGGAAAGCTCTGAACAACACAAGTACAGGGATTAGGGTTTCATGTATTTATTCATGAGTTTAATCAAGGATGATGTAAATGATAACTGGCAGAGTTGCAGGATAGATAAAAGAACCAGACTTCAATCTGGTAGAGTTTGGGATAGAGAAGGAACTAAACTACAATCCAACAGAGTTCCAGTATAGAATAGGATTTCAACCAGACAAT